>JANAVB010011199.1:1265345-1355345 GCA_029216955.1 Iris pallida | reverse complement strand
GGCAGATTCTTCTTTTTCTTCTGAGATAACGCTGCCAAAGCTAGTGGCCAATTACCAACCAGCCTTCTATTTATATAGTCAATAATCCTGCAACTCATGATGAAGATGGGATATGATCTACAAAAGGCTCCCGGCCTGAATCATGGAAAAAATCTCCTGTACCTCTTTCTTTATTCCTTTCACACAACCAATCTCGTGTTGGTTTGGATTTCTGGACAGACTGTTCATCTTGCCAAGGAAGCCTTCCAAGAGCAAAATCTGGACAAAGAGTTACAATATGGTGTCCTTCGAACCTGTATACGAAGAAGAAGTCTTAACTGGTACCGGGTCTGGGAGACTTTACCTGAGAGACTATTCAGAATGTCAAGAGAGCCCTGCTCCAGCTCCGGAGGCTCCTCCAGCATTATCTTCTCATGTTGTCAATGTTCTATCGGTTTCATCACCTCCAGTGGAACCAACTCCTCCCAAATCGACGGCGGCCGACAAAGGAAAATAGCATGTCCGCTTCGATAAAGTATTAAAGAAGACTCCAACTCTAGGACTCGAGAAATCGTATAACTTTGATACTGGCTCAGCTGGCTAATACCCCGGCAAGGTTATCAATCTTTGAGCTACTGCATCTCTCGAAGGAAACTCAAGAAACATTGAGTGAAGCTTTGATGTAAGCCGATGCTTGTCTGACACTACTCAAAAAGCTAAAGGAGGAGCCTGTAACCTGCTTTCATTGTCATAGTGTGATGGAGCTGATGCCCGACATCACCTTTACATAAGATGATATGCTGTTGGAAGATAATTGTCAAGACCGGCCTCTGTAGTTTATGGGATATGTGGATACCATGAAAGTTGATCGTATCTTGATCGACCCTGGGTCTACACTCAACATCATGCCAAAGACTCTACTGGATGCATTAAAGATTCTTGTACATAATCTTTCCATAATTATCACAACAATCTTGGGTTTTAATTATGGAAGAAGTAAACCCCTGGGGAAGATTCTTCGGAAAGTTCAAATCGACAATCTTCATACAAAGGTTACCTTCTACGTGATCGATAATCATGGCACCTATAATACTTTGCTGGAAAGGCCATTTCTGCATGAGTATAACATTGTACCATCTACTCTCCACCAATATTTTAAATATGTGGATGTCAATGGAGAAGTCCAGAAGGAAGTAGCTGATCTAATCCTTTCAGAGGCATCGAAGCTTATTGTACTGATTCTCGGATGTACAATAAAGAGTTCATGAAGGTTGTACTGACGATGGATAGTGAAGAAGATCAGAGAGACACCTCAGATGATGTTCTCATTATTCCAATCAAAGGACGTACTACTCGTCCATCTTCTTCTCAGACATAGACTATCCATCTTTCCTCTCATAACAAGCAACCTCCTGCTGGAAAGATGAAACAGAAGGAGCTCACATTTTTTGAGCCTCTTGTTATCGACCTTCGTCGTAACAAGCTTCCTCCTTCTCCTTCTCCCCCTCTGATTATCAACCTTACTAAGCCTTCTGCTAAGCCAAGAAAACAGTTGTAAATGATGATGTACAAATCAATAAAGTAGCATCTCCTTTACAGTATATTGATATCTTTTATTCTACTCGATGTTACTTAGAAATGCTAGATAACTTCGAACCACTAACAGTAGGAGCAGTTCAACCTGTCCAAGATGAAGTATTATTCGAACCAATGCAAGACTCCTTCTTCTTAGTTCCTTCTAGAAAGAAAGATGAATTTTCTATACTTTTTAGTAAAGGAACATAGAAGAAGACTACGCCCGATAGCGAGAAAGAAATTGATGATAGCGGGATACTTCAACTACATCGTTATAGTCAACAATCAAAATATATTATTCAAAAGATAGGCTACAATTTTAAAGCTAAATGGCGGTAAGGGAAGGCAAATTCCTATTCGTATCCCTGCTCCAAAAGGAAAGTCACAAAAATATTACGGCAAAACAAAGCATGGATTGGGTTACACCTTGCCGATTCCGATCCCAGAAGCCTCCGAATCCGATAAGAGGAGCGATCTAACTCTTTTGATTTTGTTTTATGGGATTTTGATACCAGTGTAGGTCACATCCATTGAGTGACACTATCTTCTAATATGGTGTCTGCTGAATTCTCAGAAGACGATAATGACTTTACTGAAGCTATTGAAGCAGATCTGTGGGCACAAAGGATGGACACTCAATAGGAACTTCACTTTGAGCAACGAGAACCTCCTACTGAAGATCAATTAATTCAGATTGATGTTGGAGAAGAAGTCTTGCCAAGACCTATCTTCATCAGCAAGAGTCTCCCAGAAGCGGATAAATATGAATTAATTTAGCTTATTCGAGAATATATTGACGTCGCCTGGAGTTATGAGGATATGCCGAGACTGGATCCTCAGATTGCTACCCACAGGCTCAACATCTTGCCCAATGTAAGGCCAGTCAAACAACAACAATATCAATTTCGACCTGACATGATAGATGCTATAGAAACAGAAGTCAAGAAGCTTATCTCTTGTGGTTTTGTTAGAGAAGAACAACATCCAGACTGGTTGCCAATATTATCCTAGTTATGAAAAAAATTGGAAAGGTCAGAGTCTGCATTGACTTTAGAGATCTCAACGATGGTTGTCCCAAGGATGAGTTTCCTCTTCCGATCACTAATGTCATAATCGACAATACTTGCGGATTTGAACGAATGTCTTTTATGGATGGATTCTCAGGATACAATCAAATTAAGATGCATCCAGAAGATAATAAACATACATCTTTTCACACTCCTCTCGGAGTATACTGTTACACTGTTATGCCATTCGATCTTAAGAACGCCAGAGCCATCTATCAGCGGGCTATGAGTACTATCTTCCATGATCATTTATGGAAGACAGTTGAATGCTATGTAGATGATATTGATGTCAAAAGTCGTCTAAAGAAAGACCACATCCAAGACTTGAGAACTACCATCGATCTAATGTGCCAACATCAACTCAAGATGAATCCCACCAAGTCATTCCTGGGAATCTCTAGTGGCAAATTTCTCGGATTCGTTATTACCTCTAAAGGTATACACGTTGACCCTGAAAAAATCAAAGCCATTCAAGAGATGAGTCCTCCACAACCTAAAAGAGCTACGAGGATTCCAGGGACGACTTACGTACATCAAGAGATTCATCTCAAATCTCTTTGGATGCTATAGACCGTTCACTCAACTCATGAAGAAAGATGTGTTTTTCATTTGGACTGAAGAATGCCAGCAAGCATTTAAAGACATAAAGCGGTACTTGATGAACCCTCCAGTTCTAGTGCCTCCAGTCTCAGGAATACCCTTCCTGATATATGTTTGAGCAATTGATCATTCATTGGGTGCCTTACTAGCTCAAAAGAACAAAGAAGGTCATGAACAAGCTATCTATTATCTCAGCCGCAAAATGATCGGGGCTGAACATCGATACAGTCCAGTGGAAAAAGAGCGTCTAGCTTTGATGTTTGCTGTTCAAAAAACTAGACATTATATCGCCGGCCAGACTATTCATGTTATCTCTAGAGTTAACCCTCTCTGGGTCTTGATAAAGATGCCCAGTACACTCAATTCCAGACTTTCTACATTTGCCATACTGTTAGCACAATATGATATGGTCTATCTCCCATAAAAGTCTATTAAGGGTCAAGCCTTAGCTGACTTCCTCGTAGCTTATCCAATTCCGGAGACGTCTAAACTCTATGACGAGATTCCGAACAAAACTTTGGAATCCAACATAATTTCAGAAGAAATTCTTGTATGGCGTCTATTATTTGACGGTGCATCTAGAATAGGACCAAAAGGTGCCATTGTCGCTGGAGTTTGAATCATCCCCGTATCGCAAGAAGGATTAGCTATTCAAAGAGCTTATTCTTTAGACGAGTCATGTTCTAATAACATGGCTGAATGCAACGCTCTGCTCATTGGTCTCCAATTGGTTGAACAATTGGATATTAAATATCTTAAAGTATATAAAGACTCTAAAGTGATCGTCAATCATGTTAGAGACACGTATGAAGTTCGGCACCAGGATCTCATCCCATATCATGAAGCGACAGTTAGGCTGGCTACATCGTTCAAGGGCTTCTTCATTGAACATGTACGTCAGGCATACAATATGGAGGCTGATGCATTAGCTAATCTGGCAGCCGTATTAGCAATCCCAGTGAAAAGGCAATAGATGATTGTCCTCACTAACAAGAGTTATTTTTTATCGAGAATAACTCAAATATTGAGTTCAGCAATTCAACTGAAATTAATGTCATTAGTGAAGAATGGAGAGCTCCTTTCATTGACTTCATAATACATAACATCTTACTTGAAGATTCTAAGGAAGCTACAATAATCTGTAGGCGATCACTCCGGTTTTATTATAATCACACTTCTAAGACCCTCTATCGGCGAACATTTGATTGTCTACTTTTACGCTGTCTTGTGGGAAATAAGACAAAACAAATACTATATGAAGCTTACGATGGTGTATGTGGTGCACATCAGCCCGGTCCTAAGTTACAGGATCGTATCCGACGTATGGGCTACTACTGGCCCACTATGGTATCAGATGCCATTGAATATGCAAGGAAATACCGAGCCTGTCAAATCCATACAGATTTCATCCATCAACCGTCGGAGTACCCGACTGCCGCATCATGGCCATTTGAAGCTTGGGGCATGGATGTCATTGGTCCTATCAATCCACCGTCATCTAGAGGATGTCGGTTTATACTAGCTATAATCGATTACTTCTCGAAATGGGCGGAAGCCATACCTTTATTTGAAGTCAAGACTAGTAGCATCATCAACTTCATCAAACATCATGTGATATACAGATTCGTCATTCCTCGATAAATCATTCATGATAATGGACCACAATTCATCAGTCAAAAGTTTACTCGATTTTATGATGATAACAGAATCAATAATGTTGCTTCCATGGCCTACAATCCTGCAACTAATGGTCTGGCTGAAGTATTCAACAAAACTATCATCTAGCTTCTCAAGAAATTTGTTTATACCAATAAGAGACCCTAGAGTGAAAAGCTTAGAGAATGTTTATGGGCTTATCGTACTACTATACACACTCCAACCGGTTGCACACCTTTCTCCTTGGTGTATGGATGCGAAACTGTCCTACATTGGAAATTCAAATCCCCTCTTTAAGGATTGCAATTGCCAATGAGCTCACAACAAAAAATAATGATCGTCTTCGACTTCAGGAGCTTGAAGCGCTTGACAAAAATGGCTATTAGCTCAACAATATATTGAGTTATATCAAGCCCGTATCTCAAAAACTTTCAACCGTAAAGTCAAAGTACGAGCATTCCAAAAAGGTGAATTAGTCCTTACTGTCAGACGTCCTATGACTATGACACACATGAGCAAGGGAAAATTCAAAACAAAATAGGAAGGTCCCTATGTTGTAAGCAAGGTTTTCTCAAATGGTGCTTATCAACTGACCGGGATGGATGACCGAGTTGCTATTATGCCTATCAATGAAAATTTCTTAAAAAAGTACTATGTCTGAAGGAAATGTAAGATATTCTTTGAATGTTGTACATACTAAAAAAACATTGAGTTATTGTCTTTTATTCACTCTTCTGATAAACCCTTAAAATCCCCAGCGGAGTATATCCACATCATATCACCTGATCATAAACCCAATCTTTTGGAACCCAGTCATTTTAAAAGATATCTTATTTTTGAATCCCAGTTGATTCGAAGATAATCAATGGATACATGAATTTACGTCCACATTACTTCTGAATTCTATTATCTACATCAGCGACTTATTACGTCCACATTACCTCTGATAAAGTCGTCATTTGAAATGACAATATTCTGAGAATTATATTCTGTCACAAACACATTACCTCTGAACAAATATAATTAGTATTTTTATTTTCTTTTAGGAGATATGTCATGTCTGGTACCTCTGAACATATTTTTCTATTCTTATCTATTACTTATATCTACTATAGATATATAATAAGTAATGGAACCACAAGAAGAGCATTAATTTTTATTTCAATGATGTTCAAAATGTTAAAAAGTACATCATGTGAACGACAAAAGACAAAAGCTTCTATAGATTGCTTCACTGGGGAGGATGAGTATTGAGATCAACGATCAGTCTCTTCAGATTCTTAGCTCTCTCTATTCTGGAGTCGAGTACCCTTTGCCTAGCAAGAGCTCTCCTAGACTCTGGATCAAAAGGTTGCAGCGAATCAGCTCAGCGTTTCAGTTCTGCACCTTCGGTTTGGATAAGTGCATCCCGTTGCCTCCTCAGGTCATCTAATTGGCTCGCATCAATTTGATGCATTTCCAATACCTCCTCTTCACGTCGTCATCCACTTTAAGTGCTTCCTGGAGCCGAGCCATTTCCATTACTAAATCTCGGAGGCGAGCTTGACATTCAGTAGATTCTTTCTCTTTCTCTGTAGCTTCAGTCTTATGACGCTCAACAGAAGAAGTTGTCTCGACAATGTGAGATTTTAACTCTGTAGAGCACTGTGAGAAAGCTACCACAGAAGCTTCAAAATCTATTTTCCGTCTTGCAGCCTCACGAGCCATCACATCGCATTCAGCATTTACAAGTTTTTGGATGTTTCCTCTTGTTAGATCTTTATAAGATTTGATAGATTCTTCAAGCTCATTCAAAATATGATCTAAATAGTTGACTCTATTCAGATCACCGATATGGCGGATGGCTCCAATGACGAAGGAGGAAGGGCCACTTACTGACTCATAAGGTTGGTCCTTTTCCATGACCATTTGAATTAGAGGCTTCAGAGAAGTGAAGAAAGCATTAGTATAAGCTTCAACGACAGCTCTGTTCATCACTGAGATACCCAGAGTAGTCACTTCTGCTTGAATTCTTATTTTTGCAGTAGTTGGAGGAATTACAGATTGTATACCAGGAGATCCGAGTACTGGCATCATAGAAGAACTTCTCTCTCCAGTTTGGTTCCCTATATACAGGGGAGCCATGGTCGAGCTAAAACTGAATGTGGTCGACGCAGCTGTTGTAAGCGTCCCCCCAGGACCCACTGTAATCAAGATATACAGTCATTATATATCACCACAGGAATTAGGGTAAATAAAAGTAAAAAAATTACCTGATCCTGGAAATACGTATGGGGTCTCACGGGGCATGTCCAGATCTGAGCAGAGCCTGGCCATGATAGTTTCAGATATGGCTGCCTGACTACTTCTAGCTTCGGAGCCGCCTGATAGAAAACGGCTCATCAAAATGGTTGTTGTTTTTAGGCTCAACAGTTCTTGGACTTGGGAGCCCCTTTTCAACAACAGGGTGCTCCTCACCCTCAGCTGTGGTATAGCCTTCTTCGATTGGTAATTCTTGATTCAGCGGGACTTTCACTGAAGCTTGGTCTCCTTCAATGGCGCTTATAAAATCATCTTCAAATGCATCACCGTAGTAACAGCCTTCGAGAGCCGCTATCAATTCTTGATCCTCTTGAGAGTGAGTAGGAGTTTGGGCTACGAAAGGAATAGTAACATCATGATTGGATTCTTTAAATGGCAACCCCTTCTCAGGAAGTATAGTCTTTGGGACTCCTAGAGTTGGACATGACATCATAATTCCTGTGGCAGCTAGCACAGTCACGGGAATATTCATTTTTGTGATTATGGGCCCCAAAATCCCTTATGTAATGATCGAAGCTGGAACGCTAACCTATTCAGATGAAAAAGAACAATGTCAATATGTTAATCAATCAAGATCACATTAAAAGAGTATCAAATTTACCTTGTGGAGGTGGCACATCTTGTGAAGGCAACGTTTCTAGACGGTCTTCTGGAGTCACCATTAATCTCTTTTTGGCCTTGCATACAAGAGGTGTCTCAGGTTTTTCTTCAACCTCATCGAGGTTACCTTGCACATTGGGTTCTCTAGTAACCTCTTCTTGGGCAACTCGACTGCTTCTTGGAACTAAAGAAGGAGTTGTCTCTCCTCCTCTAGGGGATGATCTAGTCTGTATCTGCTTTCTCTGGGACCGCGTAATCATGGTGGTGGGCTGCTCTGTAATGACCAAGGTGGTCGTATTTTTCTTTCTTGCAGCCATAGGAGAAAAAGGAAGATCACCAGGGTGAGAAGGAGCAGATGACTCTCTAAATTTTCTTTTCCTTCCAAGTCCCTTTGCAGGGGACTTCTCCTTCCATTCTTCAGTGACACATCTAGTGGATCGTTGACTTCGTCAAAGAAGCCTAAGAAAGAGGCTTCCAGAGGTTCATCAAGGGGTTCGTAATTCTCTTCACATCCGAAGGATTGTGCAGTGCGAACTCTAGCTCTTGAACGTCTATCACTGGCAAAACTATCAGCCAGGTGGAAGCTTTCAGTAAAGGTGTTGACTGAAGTATAAAAATTCACGTATGTATATAACATACGCGGGCCTATCTGGGAGACATGGGGCATCGAGATTGTGGTCTTTGTGCCTCTTGCATTATAATATCTCCAAGTCCTGACACTATCTATTAGGTAACCCTTAGCCTATAAATAGGTGGTGGCATTACCCACGTGCAGTTGATTATAGCCAAAATGTCGAGCAAATCGACTTGGTAAGTACGGTTCCAGAAAGCACTCGCCCTCAAACCGGTACACTAGATGTGATGGTCGAATTGTCTTCAACCATGTGAACTCAGCCGAAGATAGACAGAGAGATGCTGCTTCTAGATCCAAGAGTTATGGAGGGAGATTCTCATATCCTGGAGGAGGAGAAACACATTGAAATCTCCATCGAGACCCTCAGTTCAAATCTCTTCGGTATTCTGACGGTACATTTATATTCCATCGAGCATTGGAATAACGCCTGATAAAATTGCCTCCGACTTCACCCATATCGGGGTCCATCAAGTCAGGGTAGTGCAACAACAACTACCCAAATAGATATGTGTACGGAATTTCGGTATGAGGGAAGTCGTCCCAAGAATTTTTATCGTTCACCATGGTGTTAACGAAAGAACACAAGCCTGCGTTCAAGCGACATGTCATTACCGAGAGAAGATCCATCATATAGCCAAACTCTAGACGCACTGCGACGAATAGTACACCTCGATAGCACTGACTCCGGGTATCATAAACCGCCATAGTCATAAAGAGAGAAAATCTGCCAGCTAGGCTTCTCAAGACATGGGTCTATAACCCTGCCTAAGATAAATTTCGATTGGGGCACCAGCAGTGAATGGGTACCAATCTATATCCAGGATGTTATCAAAACGCTTAGTTTTTTCTATCAATTTTTCTACTTCACTGCGGCTAAGCGGTTTGAAGAAACAAGGATCATAAGCTTGACTCTCGATGATCTTCTCTTCATGAGCATACCCCAGAAACAAGTATGGCAGCCATTTGGTGGTGTAGCAAGTCCCTTAGGAAGCACTCTTGTAGTAAAAGAAACAGATCATATAGTGGCATAACAACTCTTCAAACGCAACCACCATCTGAGGGTTTTCTGTTGATAGAGTATCAAGTTCCTCGTTTGTCGGCACATATTCTTCATATGGGTTTTCACCCATTGACAAATGTGAGTCTTCGCAAACATGTTCACAAAAATAGGTACCCTGACAGGAAGCAGCATTGATGAATCTTCAGGAGGAATACAGCTTGGTCTCAAACCACTCAGATAGGAACTGTGTCTCTCCAAAGTGATGTAGAAAAATCCTTGTTCTACGGACCCAATCTGTAGTATATCTTTCTAACTCTGGCATGTGGAATCGAGGTCAGATCCCATGCCATACGTCAAGGATAACTGAAAAATGCATATCGAAATAGAGACAAGTATCTCGATATTTCTGTGAGGTACATGATTCTATCCCCACATTGACAAAATTTATCTTCTCTCTTCGCTTTGGGCTGGGACGTCTTCTGATCGCCTCTCCAAAAAAGAAAGATGGCTTCTTATAAACTACGTTGTCCAGACTTTCCAAATGTTCACCGTTCATCAAGCATAACAAGATGGGGTTCTCTTGAGATGCGAGCATAGCCCTTCGGGACTCAGGAAGATCATATTGAGGATAGTATACGTGGGATAAGTCTTTGCGGTATTCTGACACGTTGAAGGCCGAAGCATATCTTTCAGCATCATGGTCTTCTCTGAGATCAACTGCAAAAAAGAGAGTAAAATATTAATTATAAAGTCTATACAATAGTATCCAAATTTAAAGCAGGGTGCAAAGTCATTGGTTGCGCAAGCATCTAAAATATATATATATCTAGGTTCCGCATGATTCTATATTGCACAAGCCTACAGAGTGCGCCTAGTGTCAGCTCAAGACTAATATGAACTCTAGTTCTACATTGAGCAAGTTATCAAGTTGCGCTTTGTGCAAACTCAAAATGCACATATTTGAAGGGTGCATTCGCGCAAGTTCAGAAGGCACAAATTCGAAACTTGCACAACATAGTTTATAAAAACAAAAAGTGTATTTTGACACAGCCAACACTCTAAAAAAAGGAGGCACGAGTAATAGAGTGTGCGCCTATACTCTAAAAAGAGGAGGCGCACGTTACAGAATGCACAAATCAATCAGAGCTCTAAAAAGAGATGATCGACTCTGGCATAGTAGATTTTTTAGTTCACGCGATATGTTCTATGAAGATCATCTTTGAGAGGTGGGTTGGATTGTTCAGCTCTCGATGATGGAGGCGCATAACGAGGCGCCCTCGGCGATGATATACACAATGAAGGCCCAGCAATGGCCTTTCCCTTGTCGGTGATGGACTTCATTGGTGCCATTGACGATCGTCGGACGAGCTTCGAAAGTTAGAAGGAAGAAGATGAAGGGTTTGAGAAAAATAACTTTCAGTAAAAAGTTAAAATTCCTCTTTGAATGGCCATTTATAGCCTAAAGAGTATTTCGAAATTATTGTGCAACTTGCGCCCAAAAAGCGGAGTTGGTTAAACATCGACTGGTGCAACTCATGTCAAATTTTTCTAGTTCAAAGTATTTTAAATTTTAAAATCTTTCAAAACTTTGAAGGGGGTCTTGTAAAAGCCTAAAAATCAATGGAAGCCACTCTCAACAAAGCGCCAGCATCAAGTGGCACCAGATCACTAGGTTGCACCGGTCTTAGGTTGCACCTAAGCCAGGGTGCGCGAGCTCCATGTGAAAAGCATCCTCGAGAAGCTGTAACGGCTACCATCATTACTGACAGCTCGTCAGTCGAAGAAAATCCTTTTAAATCCTGGGCAACGCGGCGCTCGAGGATATTTTTTCAGCATGCAACAGCTAGCTTGTGCAAGTTATCAAGAAGCGCAAGGATCAATCATAGCATAGAAGACCCAATCAAAGGTGCTAAATGTCAAGTTACGCGTTCGTGCCACCTAGAGTGTTGGCGCCACCCGATCAACTTTCATTCAGAAGCAGGATGATATGGCGCACATGCCACTAATCTCGAAGAACGTGTTAACTATACTGCCCACGACCACGCATATCTCACTTAAACGATGCCCCGCATCTCCAGCAGTTCAAGTAACCGTTCGTACAACTGGATAGAGGGCGCGCAACCTGAAGGGCGTGCAACTTAGAAAATAGTTATTTCATAACTCTATAAATAGAGTTTCAAATCAGTACTAAAGATAATTAATGATCATAATCTACTGACAAAGTGTTGTTGCATTCTCCAGAGGCTTGTGTCTTCGATATCACATCGTCCAAGGGATAAAGTGATCGTCTTCTGATCAGATTCCTACAGTTGTACTTCTCCAAAAATCAATTGTACTCTTGTACTCTTTTCTTAGTTTGTAATCAAACTTTTGTTTTTGCAAACACACACATAGATAGATATTGTTTTCACTAGTTCATCTTGTTTTCCTTCATCGCATGTTATGTCACCATGTTTCCTTCTAGTTGTTATATTTTATTATGGAGTTGCATGTTTCATTTTCTACTATAACATGATGCATGTTACTTTCTAGTTTGAATTCTCATATGTTATTTTCATGTCTTGTAAATTCTATCATGTCTTGAATAGCTTGTCATATATGTGCTTGTTTCATTCCTGACTGAAAACCAATATTTTTCAGATAATTGCCTGCTACTCTGTGCGTGGGATCCTTGGGGGAGATTTGATTGTATTGGAGGCCAAACTAGAAACTAGTTAAACAGTTGAGTATTCATTTAGTTGCCTTTTCTATAATTTGTGAGACATTGTATATTTTAATCAACTGTAATCTTTTGAATATTGTGGTTGATTTAATTTTGTGAATGAGCAAATAAAGTTATTATTATTGTAATTTTGAGCATTGTGGTCTAGATAACGTTCTACCACCGATATTGTAGTGTAGGCTGGACTTGCACACACACACTCTAATCTGAAAAGCGGGTACGAGTCGTGATATTTTCCCTAGGTTGAATTAGTCCCAATGTAATATCCTACTTCGTACGGTGCATTATGATGGCTGGCTGACTGGCTCGAAGAAGCCTTATTGGTTTTGGAATTATGTGCATGTACGTATATCTCAAAAGGCTATACAATCGTAGTGGAAAGTCATCTTGATAATGTGAGTAGTGTGAGTCCTTCAAAATCCTTTAGCTTCACGCTTAATAAAAATGGTTCTATGTTCTATGCTTATATGTTGTGTTGCTAATGATACCTAGCATGAAACCAAAAAAGATAATAAAAGATAAATAATTGCTTTTAGTAAATTATTGTGAATCAAATGATAAAATTGTGTATTGTTGTAATAATGTTGGACAAGTAAAACAAAGTCCCATGACTTGGGCAGTGAGTATATCGAGCTACGACTCAAATAATATAGGGTACCACAAACGATGAGTCCTATGAATCGATGAGTATATCGTGCTACGGCTCCAGAGAGAATTGTTAACAAAGATGCAAGAAGGATTGAGTAAACACATTCTATTAACTTGTGTTTTGTAGAATATTGATTACAATAAGACCCTAGATTGGCAGTTGGTATTGCGAGCTATGGCTCAAGACAAATATGGCAAGACAAATTAGACTTGTGGTATATTTACCTTAGTTTTCAGTATAATGCATTATATATTTTTTTATAGCTAAGTTATATATACTTACATGGTTATGGACAAATTGTGCACAAGATTCAGTTTCACGAATGGTACTCCGAGGCCACAAACCTGTTCGTCCTAGGGGAACTAGGGTGCTGAAGTAGTAGCACCAGTAACTCGAAAAACCTTCCGAGGATTGCTAGCCATCGGAGAAGGAAGACTTACATTATTCTTGCCATTTTTATTGTTTTCACTTTAATATTATTATGATTGCATGATAGCTTTAGTTCATAGTTTTGGCTTCCTTTGTGGTACTTGCTATCTGGGGGTTTGATCCCACTGGTTTGGTTTAGCAAATTTGGTAGAGGTGCCCAAGGATCTACCAGATTTTCTACTCGATGGTAATCACCCGGAGCACTAGGGTACCTGAGTGGGTGTTCTCTCTTACCCACTCTTATCTATATATAGTCATTTGCGATGTTTAGCCATCGAGCATATATTTAGCTCGTGTTTTGGACTTGACATATGGCCTACGGGCTTAGATAGACATGATTTGTATATTTTCTAGACTGCAGCTACAGCTGATCATGTATGACTTATACTCTTGCTACTTCTTTATTTTGTAGTACTAGCTTCGTGATCATCTATATATTATAGTTGGGATAATTTACTATCTTATATGCCTGATGATTATATTCTTGTACTTTACTTACTTGCCTGTGATTGAGATATCTAGGATGTGCTTGACCGATGATTGATTATTGGCTTATAGTATTGACCACTACATCTACATCTTTGATTGTATATTAGGGTACTGGATTACTTTGGGATACGTAGATGGCCTGGTCCGTCCCTTCTTGCCAGTATATTTTTTGTGGCATGACATAGGTTTTAGTGGTGGCCCATGCAGGGGTGAGTTATTAAATATGTGGGGGTTACTGGTAGCTATCTTATTCACAAATTCTTCTTGATTGATACCCCTCGTATTACTCTTTATCTCTGATATTTTGACCTAACATCTGCCTTGATTGTTGATCTTTCCTATTCCTTCGATTTTGATCATCGTATCCTTTAACTTTTAGGGACACTATTAATGGTCCTTCTAATCAGCTCATTCGGGTTCTACCGACGGCGGGTCAATGTCCGTTAGTTCTAGCAGTCCCAATTGTTTATCTTTGCATTTCAACAAGACTGTAGGTAATTTCATAGTCCATATATAATCCAGGACTGTAGGAAATTTTATAGTCCATATAAAATCTAGGAGTATAGGATTTTACAGTCATATATATATTATACGACTGTAGAATTTGCCTACAGTCCTGTTGGCAAAATTTAGACTGTCCTTAAGCAAAAAAAATGAGTGGCAAACTTGTAAATAAAAAAATTGGGCTGCCCTCAAGTAAAAGATAAAGTGGCAGGTGCTCTACATGTTCCTCCTTACTTTTTGAGTTGACGAGTATATCATAGATGAAGACTACTACGAATTTGTCAAAAAAGGGTCAAAATACTTAATTCATTAAATCCATGAAGGCAACAGGGGGATTCGTCAATCCAATCAGCTTTACTAGGAACTCATAGTAGGCGTATCTTATGCAGAAGACTGACTTCGGCATGTCATTTGGCTTGATCTTTTGTTGATGATAACCCGAGAAAAGATTAATCTTTGAAAATAATGAGACACTTAACTGATCGAACAGATCGTCGATGCAGGGCAGTGGGTATTTGTTCCTGATAGTGGCCTTATTCAGTTCTCGATAGTCAATGTACAGGTGCATCAACCCATCCTTTTTTTAACGAATGGGACTGGATCTCCCCATAGCGAGATGCAAGGCCGAGTGAATCCCTTGTCGAGCAATTCCTGTATCTGAACTTTGAGTTCCTCCAATTCTGTAGAGGGCATTCTCTATTGGGCTTTGGAAATCGGTCGGGTGTCGAAAAAGGTATCGATGGTGAATTCAAATTTTCAATCAGATAGAATACTGGACAGCTCGTCTGGATATACGTCGAGGAATTATGCCACAACATCATTTTGATCCGTATTTGCACCATCATGTCGTGTGTCTCAAACAGATGCCAAGTATCCAACCAAGCCAGAATATAGCATCCTCCAAGCAAAAATTGCCGAGATCACCATGCAAGCCATCGACGCTTTACTATAAAAGTAGAAGAATTCGGTCTCTCCAGGTAGACAGAAGGAGACCTTCTTTCCTGCGCAGTCGATGGTAGCTGAGAAAGCATCGAGCCAATCCATTCCTAGAATGATGTAGTTGTCCTTAAGATCTATAACTAATGTATTTAGGGATAATTTTCTATCACTGATATAAATGTATCTATCTCTATACAATGAGTGTGCAGGTAGTTGCATGCCCGATATGGTCCTAACACTAAGGTTAAGGGCTAGTGGTGTCATAGAAAATTTGTGTTCCTTGATGAAGTCCGTGATATAAAACTATATGTGGCGCCATAATCAAATAGTGCACGAGCAGGCATATTATTGAAAAGTAATATACCTGTCACAACTGTATCTGAGATGAACGCCTCATAAGTCATGGTATAGACGCGTTGTTGGGCATTGGGGTGTCGGTCTTGGCTATTTTATGGCGCGGCTTGGTGAGCTCAGGATTTCGACATTGATTCTCTAGACAGTTCTGCTGTGGAGGCACATTTGGGTTTGCTATTCTAGCTAGCCATTCAACACGTATGTGGCCCTTTTTACTACAATCCTAGCATCCACCTTTAGGAACTTGGTAGTCATCGAACAGGTGTCTGAATCAGTTACATCGAGTACAGCAAGGTCCTGGGTTTCCCGCTTGGTAGCCAACTTGACAGCCGTTATTTAGACGCTTTGTTGCGTTATTGCCTCCTATTGCACTATTACGCTTTGTCGAAATGTTCCTCCAGCTTTTCTAACCAATCGATCGGCAATGAGGGATCTTCGGTACCGCTGAAGGAAGTACGAGACGCTTTTTTGAATTCAGACACCTCAAAGTTGTAACTTCTTGGTGCTACAGGCTGACGTTCGGGCTCTTCTGGGTCGACTTCAATCGGTCGGGCTGTAGGCTCAGTTGTAGCATATGTCATTGCAGAGTTGCTATTGGCCAGAACTATCTGGAGAATCTGCTGCAGAGTATCAAGATGCTTTTGTTGTAACTTGAATTGTGCCTCGAATCAGGTCTCAAATTGAGTCTGCTGTACCGCAGCTTGTCTCTGCTGGTTCTCGACCTACCATTGATGGTGCTCATTCTGGCACTGATTGGCGTCGGCTTCCTATTGTTGTAATGTCCCGCTTTGTATGGTGCATTATGCTGAGTCATTAACTCGAAGAAGTTAAGTTAACCCAAAAAATATTGAGTCGATTCAAAAAAGTGTTGATTCGAATTGATTGCAAGTATTAAGTTGACTTGAATTAAGTATTAATTAAGTTTAGTTTCATGTGCAGGCTTTTACGCTGAATTTTTAGAGGTCGACAGTTAGCCTTATTTGTAACAGAGTTTGTAGAATATCAAAGTATCGCCTCGTAACAGGCTGAGGCATAAGTACGATAGGTCATATCGGTCACGTTGTTCAAAGGAGAACGAAGTGTTCGAATGGCTAATTGAGATAAGTTGTCTATGGAACAAAGTTAAAGAATCAAGCTGCATCAGCTCGACGAAACGAAAGGCGAATCAACAAAGGTGGAAGGATTCTGACCCTTCTTTTCTACTCCGTGATGCCTTAATAAAATGTATGCTTGTATGCTACTAATTCCATATATTTGCATGGGCGTCGCTTGGACAAATAGAAGTCGTATTGTATATTGAATACTAAGGAAGAATATTGAACAACTGAATCAAAACGTCATCGAGTGCATGAGTCATAGTAGAACATTGAATTACTACATCGACGAGTGCCTCAGTGCACAAGCTATTATCGAATCACCGTATTTATGAGTGCATTAGTGCATGAATCATAGAACATTGAATACTCTATTAAATGTAGGATCAATATGCAACAATATATACTCTAGAGGGGGTGAATAAAGTGGGCAGCAGAATATTAGCAATTAAAAAATTAAGCACTACTATATTACTATCGTGTCGAAGTAGCTATGTCACAGAGATATATATAAATAGCAAATAAGAGGGACAAAGAGAAAATGCAAACACAACGATGTATCGCAGTTTCCTTCTTATGACGACTAGTCCAGGCCGGAGGACTCTTGCACTGAGTTTGAAATCCACTATTGGAAACACAAGCGATAACCGAGAGCTTGTCGTTCTTACAACACCAAGCTTTAAATCCGAAGTGCTCGACTGACTTCAATTGTTAAGTGTGAACATCAAGATCAAGTCTCTGATTACAACTCTCTAAAACTTCTAGACCGTACCGTACTGGCAATTTTCTCAAACCCAAATTTGCATATTGTTCATCCGTCTATCTTAAGTCATCGAGCAACATTTTTCTTCAAATCACATCAATCCTTGCTAACTCAAATCATCGAACAACATTTATCCCAATCCTTAGAGTCCTTCATAAATATATTCGAATCATTTCTATGCACATTATCATCTAATCGTGCTAAATTTTTGTATACGATTCTTATCGATTTCCTCGATCGAGTCGTCCATTCGCACACTTAACTTTTCTTCAATTCAGTTTCACCTACTCAATCATTTTCGTGTTTCATACTCGCACAATCCTCAATCCTGTGCACGTTCCGTGTGCGTCAATTTCTAGGTTGTTCGAATCAACTCATCAAATCTCAAGACTATAACTTATTCAACGATACTCCATCTACGACTTTGCATACACGTAATGCTTGCTGATAGACTCATCGACACCCCGTATCCTCAATCGATCGATCGTCATCCCTGAGGCTATCGCATACACCACTCAGTGATGAAGTCATTCAACAAATCCTCAACTTATCATTCGATTCACAATCTATTTCCTCGAATTTTCATCTGAACGATTCCTTAAATTTCAAGCACGCTCATCTATATCGCACTGACGTTATCATCGCTCGATAGTACCTCTATCGATAGTCATTCCACTTACTCAATCGATTCCAACTCATTGACCTCCGAGACGGATCAAATCTCGTACTCGACTCTTCTAAGGTCGACGCAACTTTGGTGTATATGCCCAGCCCGACTTAGCCAATCGTGCTTCATGTGAACCATCTTTTTGTTTCTCGTCAAAAACTATTCTCCTATGTTTTGCAAATTAGATAGACTTATTGTATGGGCATCCTGTGTGACAATTAAGAGAGAGCGTACCTATGATATCAACTTGCGAAAGCAACAGAGTTTGTAGAAACAACGGAGTTAAAGAATTCAATCGATAGTCCAAGGACGTAATATCGTAATCTGATACCATTATGTCACGCCCTGCTCCCGTAGGAGCGATCGTCCTTGCTAAGGCGTGATGCCGCATGAGCCTAGATTGTGCTCGTGCAAGGCAGGTTCTATAAAAAATTTATTTCACGCCCCGCTTCCGTTGGAGCGATCATCTTCGCTAAGGCGTGATGCCGCATGAGCCTAGATTGTGATCGTACAAGGCGGGTTCCATAACGGCCGGTTATAGCGGCTGCGACGGGGAAGTCCCAAGCAGAGACATTGAATAATAGCAGCGAAAATTTAGAACAAAACACAAGTCATTCAAACGATACATTTTATTGATTTTGATACAAGGATTACAATGGGGCACAAGGCCAAGATTACAAGTCACTCAAGCTCACTCTTCTTCTATTACAAGTCACTTAGCTCTCTCTCATCTCTCAATACATGTCTTGAACCAGCGGATGCTTTGGAAGGCGACGTTCATATATTATGTCCTATATAAGTCTAGACTCCACGCGACTGCAAGCCTCGAATCGCCAAGGAACTCCGTGCCTCGACGCTGTAGAAGCATGGAAAAAAGAACATGACTGCCCATGCGGCTCAGAACAGGAAAACCCATGCAGTTCAAAAACAGACGAGCTTCATGCGGCTCAAGAGAGTCATGCGGTTCAAAAGTCACTAGCTTGGACATGCGGCTCAAGCAACACCACGTGGCCTTCTGCGGTTCGCTTCTACAATTGGCCATTAAGCAAATGCCCTATTTAATGCTCTGACGTAAAGGAGAACTGACGGCTCTGACATAAAGCTATAATAATGACTTTGTCATAATGGTAGACTCCTAGGGAAACGAAAGAAATCTCTGACACGATCCATCAAACCCCAAAATCCTTCATGCGGCTTTGACACGTGGACAGTCACATGCGACTTAGGCAGAGGCTACCCCATGCGGCTCATGTAGAGGCCACCCCATGCGGCTCAGAGAGATGCCACCCCATACGGCTCAGGTAGAGGCCACCCCATGCGGCTCAGAGAGAGGCCACCTCATGCGGCTCAGGCAGAGTCTACCCTATGCGGCTCACGAAGACTATCTTTATGCGGCTTAATGAGAAGCCACCCATCATGCGGTCGCCTACGCTCATGCGGTTCAGATCATTTCCATACGTGGCCAGTCTTATGCGGCTCAGTAGAGAACAATCCTCATGCGGCTCGCGGTTAAGATACGTGGCAGAGGCTTAGTTTTTCTCGTATCCCTACAGCTAGCATTATAATAATAATGGGACACGTGGCATCAAATCGATCAAGATTCATCAACAAATCCTAACAACCAGGTTTAGTGCCATCCTCATAATTACTGGAATCAAATTAGATCATTTGCAATCATGCAAATTGAACACATGGCAGGAGATCCGAGCTTTGGCATGACAAATCATGAAGATTTATGGCAATCATCATTAATTGCCTACGGAGATTTGATGCAATCCACATTAATTGCCTAGATTTGCTACAATCAGAATTAATGGCCCAGATTAATTAATCTCTAACCGCCGACTTCTCAAGGAGGCAATCATTGCAAACCCTAATGATTGCATCCCACTCCTATAAATAGTAAGGTGCCATTCCCTTGCGAAAGATGACTTTTTTGCTAGAGCACTAGAGCACCTAGAGAGACTTGAAGAGAGAGTGCAGAGAGACAAAGGTACACACAGAGGGCATCCTGAGAGCATTTCTTCCCCGGAGCCAAGGCTGCATCCGATCGTCCAAGGAGTAAGGCAGAGCTGCCGTCGCTTTCCCTAGCCTCTACCGTCACCCCCAGAATCTAAAATAAATAATTGTACTTAGATTGTTGTACCTAGGTTTTCATCCCTAGGCTTTCTTTGTACAAGCGAGTTTGTATTGTTAAGTAAAAGTCCAGTCCTCCGATATAATTGTTCTGATCTTTTATAATTCATGGCAAACACGATGGCGACTCTGCTGGGGACAAACTTCTCCATGGCTGAGGAGTTGGTGACGCAATCGGATGCAGCCAAACTTGGCTCCACACAACAGAAGATGGTCGTCCGCTTCGACCAACAGGCGTTTGAAGAAATGCTCTCCGACGGGAGCGCTGGCCCGGTCCAGAAGCGAACCCGCCCGAAAAAAGCTCACAGGGAGTGGAGGCCAAAGTTATTCGCTCCTCCCCAAGCTCTGGACGGAGTACTCTCTGCTGCCCAAGATGGCGAAGGCAAGTCTCATGCGGCTCCACTTCAAACCATAGAGGACTCTGCTGTCCCCAAGTCTGGCAAAGGAAAGCACTACGATGCTGGACTTGCAGGGGCAAAGAATGATTCTACGTACTCCAGGAAGAAGTCGAACAAAGACACTAGCCACAGGATGAAGATTCATACGACCGAGATTGCCAGCCGCATGCATGATGTCCATACGGCCGAAACTGCCAGCCGAATGCATAACACTCATGTGGCTAGAATTTCCAGCCGCAAGGAGAAGACTTATGCGGCTGAGACTTCCAGCCACATGAAGAAAGCCCATGCGGCTACGACTGCCAGCCGTATGAAGACTGTTGATTCTAGCCGCATGCTGCCTGCTCCACGCGGCTAAGTCTTCGATCGCCTCTCCTATGGTCCTGATCTCTCGTGCTCCTGAGAAAATATGTCTGACTTTCTCCAGCACCACTTAGACTCTTCCTATTATGTGCCCTCATGCACTAGAGTGAAGAAGTCTAAAGTAGCACGAGCTTGGCAAGCTCAGTCCGCTGTCCCGACCTCTGACCATTCGAGCGTTCCACATACTGTTATACGGACCTCTGATGGGAAGTTGTACAGAACCACTCGAGTCCAGCCCCCGGCGACAAACGGACAGAATGGTTCCCAAAAGTCTCCCAAAATCCAGGAAGCAAACATGGTCGTTCCGGACCCATCTGACTTGTGTGAGGCTATCATCCACAAGCGTAAGGAAAGAAAAGAGGCCTCGGGGTACAAAGAGTCCTCCCACGGACGTCACTGCACCCAAGTCATCGTCAACTGCTGTTGCAATAACACGACGGTACGAGAAGACCGGTAGTCCGTCTTCCAAAGACTGCAACAACCATGTTCAGAGGATGAGGCACGTCCTGTCGTCCCCTGCAACTCTGCTCAGAAAATCCTCGCCGATGGGAGAAGGAAGAAGATAAACGTTTCCAGCCCGAAGATTTCAACCACTATGACTAAGAGGCTATCGTCTAAACGGTTGCCCACCACCGGAGTTTTTCAAGGTACCCGTTCAAAGATGAAATCTGCTACAGTGGAAGATTCATCATCCACGTCACTGGTGATTGTCGGAACTGGAGGTAGCACTCCTCCGAACATTCACAAAAATCTAATGTTCCAAGGAGACGAGCCGGGGGAAACAACTCTCCCATTAGATGCAGCAGATCCCGACGTCCCCGAGGACATCAACAATTCCCAAAACGAGGCAGACTCGGAAGCTGGGGGTACTGTTCTTTCTGAGTTTGAATCAGAGGAGAACATTCCCACATACCCCGATGACTTCTCAGTACAGGGGTATGATTCGGAGTGTACGTCATCCACCATCCCTTCCACTTATACTCATGTCAGGACGGCATTCATGACAAACGACGAACATGATGGTCCCAGTGATCGCCAACGCATCAATACTCTGGAGGCCATACTGCGCACTTTGGTTCAATCCGTGGACGAGATCAAAGCAGCCCTCCCTACTCTGCAAGGAGGGACGCCTAGCCAAACAAACTTGGGTCCCGCGGTCAATGCAGACTCGAACTCAGCGGCACCGAACCCGGGCAATAATCTTCCTGAAATGTCGGCTCCTACCACTGCAGACGAGGCCAGGGAGGAAAGAAGAGAGGCCAGGAGCTCCGGGCCATGTTCTACGCCCGAGAAAATTGCCAAGACCTCGGGATACGACAACCGTATTCCGCTGCGTGGAGAGATGTTCCCTTCCCACCAAAGTATAAACCATTCCACATCAATCCATATGATGGAAAGACCTCCGCAAGTCGGTACATCACTTACTTCGAGGTCACCAACGACCATCTATCCTATGACGATGCCATCCTTACACGATTATTCATCGGGGCATTGGAAGGGGTCGCCTTCGACTGGTACCGTAACCTGCCAGACAACTGCATCCACTCCTTCGCCAGCTTCAAGCGCATGTTTTTGGAGAGATTCTACGAAGTAGGACAGGACATCACGATGTCCACCCTCATGGACGTCGTTCAAGGGGAGAAAGAGCTGACAAGGAACAATATTGAGCGATTCTGCCAAACCGCCATGAAGTTGCCGTCCGGTAATCCGGATTTCTCCTTAATTGAGATTTGCCAAAAGAGACTGCTTCCAACAATCAGCCTCTGGATGGGTGAAAGTCAATTTAAGGACTGGATGACATTTATCATCAGTGCCACTGGCGCTGAAGACAGGTTGAAGAAGGCTCGCCAATTGGGATTGCACATCTTGAAGGAAGAGGACAAGGGCAAGCGCCCTAATACCAACAACAACAATGGGGGTAGCTCCTCCAACAATCGGGACAACAAGGGCAAGCAGGCTATGGTGGTCGACACAGCCCAGAAACCTGAGTCAAAACCGACAGACAAGCAATGGCCGCAAATGACCTACTCCTTCGAAGACGGCCATGTCAAACCCATCTTGGATATGCTCATCAGTGCCACCGCTACGTCTACCATGCTACACATGACTGCTACCAACTGAAATGATACATCCAACATCTCATCGATTCGAAGGCTCTGGCCATTGATTTCGAGAAGGTGACCGTGGCAGCCAATATGGTGTCAGTACAATTCGGCAGCTTCCCTTCAACAGAGACTCAAGACGGCGTGGTACCCATCCCTCGAGCGACAATAGAGATTGCTAATCTTCCACCTCCTCGAGATCAGGCTACTGGTCTGGTACCCCTCACTACGTCACTAGGGAAGGTCATGTGGGTCCATCCAGATTTGGTACCAGAAGTGACTCAGTCCACACCACCCTCCATTGGCAAAAAGGGGAGTAGAAAGGTCACAGCCTGCCACACAATCTCGGCAGACGTCAAAACAGTCGCTGATGTCGTCACTCGGTCTGGTGCTCAATCCCAACCTACGCCAGATAACTCGGCTGAAGAGCATCAGCCAGCCACTGCTGACACTCCAGGACCTTCCTAATCTCTAATGTCCGACAAGCCTAGACCGAAGGAGACTCGCTTTGACAAATCCCTCCGAAAAGAGGCACCTCATGGGCTGGAAAGGCCCTACAACTTTGACATCTTGGCGCAATTGGCCAACACACCGGCCAAATTGTCATTATACGATCTCCTGAGGCTTTCCAAGGATGTTCGCACAGCTTTGAGCGATGCACTCCAGAACGCCGACGCATATCTAGCTCAGGTCAACCTCACGGGAGAGAGCCTGTCTGTAGATATCCAAGACAGTGCCTGTACGGGAGCAATGCCCAATATTGTCTTCACTCCAAAGGATATGCTCATCAAAACCAACCTGCACGATCGACCGTTATATTACACTGGATACATCGGCGACGTAAAGGTGGATCGGATGCACATTGATCCTGGTTCTTCCATAAGCATCATCCCGAAGGGTCTGTTACATCATCTCTGTATTCCTATGCATAGCCTGACATCAACAAGCACCGCCATCAGCAGTTTCAATTTGGGCATGAGCTACCCGATTGGAAAGATTCGCTTGAAGTGCCAAATCGGCGATCTTCAGTCAGAAGTAACCTGTTACGTCATAGATGCGAACACTTCCTACAATATCCTCTTGGGGCGCCCATGGATACACGATTACATGATCGTGCCTTCCATGCTGCACCAGTGCTTCAAGTATGTCGACAAACACGGCTTCGTGAGGACAGAATTTGCCGATATCGATCCCTTCAAAGGGGTCGAATCCTACTACTCAGACTCTTGCCTATACAAAAAATCGAAGAGGCACCTTGGTGAAGGAGATGTTCAAGCTCGCACTGAGACGGCCACAGGATCAGAAGAACCTTTGATGATCCACCTCCAAGCTCGCAAACCTGGCAAGTCCGCACCCCTTACGGCCGCTCTGCGTAAGGACGCAATCAGCCTCTCGGCACAAGAAGGGCAAATGATAATCCGACTGCCAAGGTCCGGCCAAGCGCCAAGATCCACAATGGAGCCACTGACAATCAGACTGCCTAGAGTCAGCCAGCCACAAACGGAAAAGCTCAATCCATCTGACAAGCCAATGATGATACGTCTTCCCAAGAAGAATCGTCACCCCGAGCAAAGTCGGGGGCTTCCAGCGAGCCAACCACTCCCCGCCCAGCATCGAGTACCAAACTGGGGGTCGCTAGTCTGCCAACAACTCCACGTTCTACTCCACCAGCAGAACCCCTAATTATCAAGTTATCCAAGACATCCTCTCAGTCTTCATTGATACAGGGGGTGGCCGAAGAAGAACCAGAACTGGCCAAGTATGTGGCTACTCACACCGATGTTCCATCCATAGATGATGTAATCCCACTAAAAAAGATATCTTACTTCATCAATAAAGGGCTATCTTTGAACTACACCGAGCTTAATAAGCTTTGTACAATATATGCTATGGAACACGGTATAGGTACTCACCTACATACACAGGTGACAAATATTTATACCGTAAATCAGCTCACTCCCGCGGAAGACGCGTACTGCATAACGAGGGAGGGGATCATCCAATCATCTTCGGTCAAAAAAATGATCCACAACCCTTCACCATAGAAGAAGTCGATCTAGAATCGGACACCGAGAGACTTCCACTCTATCTGTATAGCCCCCAATCCAAATATCTCATGCAAAAAAGGGGTATGATCTGGAGACTAAGCCAGATATGAAGTACGGCACTGGTCGACGATTACCTTTAAAGTCGCCAGTCCCGGTTGGTAAACCACAGGACTACTACAACAAAACTCGATGCGGACTGGGGTATGTTACGCCTACAGTGACCCCTGAAAGCTCAGATAAAGAATGTGACTTGCATTCACACTCAACCGGATCACCAACTTCTGATTCAAATATCAGCATCGGGGATGTATTCAGGCAGGTCCTGTCTGTCAACATGACGTTTGTTGATGCTTGCGAAGAAGGTGAAGACTTTCCTGAACTCCTCGAATTAGAGCCGTGGGCCCAACAGCTGGATACGCAATGGGAGAAGCGGTTTGAACAAAGAGAGCCTCCTACTGAAGATGAGGTTATGCAAGTGGATCTAGGCAGCGACTCTTCTCCAAAACCAATCTTTGTTAGCAAAAGCCTGACAAACGAAGAGCGAGAATCGCTACTAGAACTCGTCAAAGAATATATTGATGTGTTCTCCTGGAACTATGAAGACATGCCAGGGCTAAATCTCGATGTTGCTCTTCACAAGATCAACATTCAGCCAGATGCAAAGCCAGTCAAACAACAGCAACGACGCTTCCGCCCAGGCATCATGGATGCGATCGAAGCCGAAGTCAACAAACTGATAGCTAGCGGTTTAATTCGTGAGGAACAACATCCGGACTGGGTCACCAATATAGTACCGGTCCTCAAGATGAATGGGAAGATTCGAATTTGCATCGACTTCCATAATCTGAGTGAGGCGTGCCCCAAAGATGAGTTCCCCCTGCCTATCACAGACATCATGATTGACAACACCTGCAGCTTCGAACGTATGTCGTTCATGGATGGCTTCTCGGGGTACAACCAAATTAAGATGTCTCCCGACGACGAAAAGCATACATCGTTCCGAACACCAATAGGCACGTTCTGCTACACAGTCATTCCTTTCGGTTTAAAGAACGCTGGCGCCACCTATCAGAAAGCTATGAGCATCATCTTTAGAGACCACTTGCGCAAAGCAGTGGAGTGCTATATTGACGACATCGTCGTCAAAAGCCGCCCTAAGGAAGATCATCTGCATGATCTAAGGACAGTATTCGACCTAATGCGAGCGCACAATTTAAAAATGAACCCTACGAAATCCTTCTTGTGCGTATCCGGCGGGAAGTTCTTAGGTTTCATCATCACCTCCCAGGGTATCCACGTAGACCCTGAGAAGACGAAGGCAATCATGGAGATGGGTCCCCCGAGAAATCTCTGAGGCCTCCAAGGGAGGTTAGCTTACATCAGGAGGTTCATTTTCAACCTCTTCGGGCGATGTCAGTGATTCACCCATCTCATAAAGAAGGGCGTCTCATTCGTATGGGATGAAGAATGCCAGCGTTCCTTCGGCAGCATCAAAGAATACTTGTCGAACCCTCCAGTCCTGGTGGCCCCGGTTGCTGGAAAACTATTCCTGCTCTATGTACGAGCAATGGAGCACTCCCTCGGCGCTCTGCTAGCACAAAACAACGATGCAGGCCATGAGCTAGCTATATATTACCTCAGCCGTATGATGATTGGGCCGGAGCACCGATATACTGCCGTGGAGAAGGAATGCCTTGCCATGGTGTTCGCCATTCAAAAGATGCGATACTATGACACGGGGCAGACCATACATGTGATATCACGAGTCAACCCCCTCAGGGTCCTCATGACTAAACCAGGGGCACTCAGCTCTCACCTCGCTACATGGGCAATATTACTGTCCTCCTACCATATGATCTTCGTCCAGCAAAAGGCTGTTAAAGGTCAGGCTCTGGCAGACTTTTTAGCAGCCCACCCAAGCCCGGAGTCGGCTAGAATATACGAAGACATCCCAGATGAGGTTGCCGACTCGCATGCAACCTCTCACGATGATATATAGTGAATGTTCTTCGAGGTGCTTCGAGGACCGGACCCAAGGGCAACATCGTCGTCGGAGTCGGGGTGGTGCTGATTTCTCCTTCCTGACTTGTGATCAATCGTGTATACTCCCTCACGAAACCTTGCTCTAACAATGTTGCCGAGCACAACGCTTTAGTCATTGGCCTCCAACTTGCAAGAGAGCTGGGGTAGAATATCTTGAAGCATATGGCGATTCACAGTTAATCGTCAATCAGATCTGAGGTTCTACGAGGTTCGCCATGAAGACATGATTCCCTATCACCAAATAGCGATCAACATCATCTCGTCGTTTGAAGGGTTCTTCATCGAACACGTTCCCAGACTCCAAAATATCGAAGCCGATGCCTTAGCTGGCCTTGCCGCTTCCCTAGCGATTTTGAACTATGTTCGCCAATCGGTGGATGTCGTAGGCCATGAACTGGTCTGTCCCAAGAATAATGTTCAATTCATGGCGAGTTATTCCACTCAGACGACCGACGAAGTCCCAGACTGGAGACAACCATTCATAGACTTCGTAGTCTACGACATCCTGCCCGAGAACCCAAAGGAAGCCACCTCTATCAGAAGGCGTTATCTCAGATTCTTCTACGATACAGAGACAAAAATGCTGTATCGTCGATCCTACAATGGATTATTGCTTCGATGTCTGTCAAACACAGAAGCCAAAAAAGCCATACGCGAAGCTCATGATGGTATCTGCGAGGACCATCAGCCTGGCCCAAAATTGCAAGATCGTCTTTGCCGAATAGGCTACTACTGGCCCACGATGGTAGCAGATGCGATAGACTATGCAAGAAAGTGCAAAGCCTGCCAAGTCCACGCGGACTTCATCCACCAACCGTCCGAGTTTCTACATCCGACAGTGGCATCCTGACCATTCGAAGCATGGAGAATGGATATCATCGTTCCGATCACTCCATCCTCTTCCCGAGGACATCGCTTCATACTTGCCATCACAGATTACTTCTCCAAATGGGCAGAAGCTGTTCCGCTTACAGAAGTAAAGACTTCAAATGTGATCAGCTTTCTCAAGCATCACGTCATCTATCGTTTTGAACTGTCCTGAAGGATCATCCATGATAATGGTCCACAGTTCGCAAGCCATGTCTTTTATCGATTTTATGATAAACATCGCATCCAGAATATTGCTTCAACACCATACAATCCGGCAGCGAATGGGTTGGCAGAAGCATTCAACAAAACAATTATCAAACTTCTCAAGAAGTTCGTGTCATCCAACAAACGCGACTGGAACGAGAAGCTTGGTGAATGCTTATGGGCGTACCGTACAACAGTCCGAACAGCCACAGGGAACACACCATTCTTCCTAGTGTACGAGAGTGAGGCAGTTCTCCCATTGGAGACTCGAATACCCTCGCTCTGTGTCGCTCTCACTTACCAATTGATGACAGATGATAACTATCGTCGCCGATTACAAGAGTTGGAGGCCTTAGATGAAAAGCGCCTCTTGGCTCAGCAATGAATCGAGCTTTACTAAGCACGCATCTCCGGAGCCTTCAACAAGAAGGTTAAAGTAAGAACATTCCAAGTGGGCGATCTCGTTCTGGCAGTTTGGAGGCCAATGGTCATGACTCACAAAACTGTCGGCAAGTTCCAGCCAAAATGGGAAGGACCATTTATCATTGAGGCTGTATTCTCCAACAGTGCTTATCGCCTCGCAAAACAAAATGGAGACTTGCTCATGTTGCCCGTCAACGGCAAGTTCCTGAAGAAATATTATGTCTAAACGACATTCTTCCAATTCCAGATTATTGAGTTATGTATCCGCCGGTACCGCTGAACTCACATTCTCCAAATTCTAGATTATTGAGTTATGTACCCGTATGTACCACTGAACTCACATTCACCAAATTCAAGATTCTTGAGTCATGTACCCGCCGGTACCGCTGAATTCACATTCGCAAAATCCTATATCATTGAGTTATGTACCCGCCGGTACCGCTGAACTCACATGCTCTAAATTCCAGATTACTAAGTTATGTACCCTCCAGTACCGCTGAACTCACATTCTTCCTCCAAATATCCCAGATTGCTGAGTTATGTACCCGCAGGTGCCTCTGAACTTACATTCCGGTCACCCTTTTAGATAGTAAGTAATGTATGACCATACCTCTGAACTTATTCTTCTGAAAGGGCTCCTCCCTCATGATCCACTACCCGCACTCTTAGTGCACAAAAAAGGGTAACGGATCCATAAATTTCCAAAATGACCACGTCGATATTACCTCTGAGCCCTTTCACTTCCGTCAAAAACAAATCACCCCTCTACATAGAACTTCCATGTCCTCATTACCTCTAAGTCGTTCTATGTACCCCTTCATGGAGCCCACTCCTTCCATGTCATCATTACCTCTGAGTGGGAAGGCTCCATCGAAAAAACCCTAATATTTGCCATGTCCTCATCACCTCTGAGTAAATATGTTGGTTCTTTTTCGACTTATTATTTGTATCGAAAAAAACCCCAGGGTATGCCAAAGATAATAGGTCCACAAATATCCTCTGTTGACCATAAATATCCTCCGTTAAGTCCACTCCTACCATGTCCTCATCACCTCTGAGTAGGAAGACTCCGCGGTAAAACCCCCATACTTGTCATGTCCTCATTACCTCTGAGTAAGTATGATGGTTTTCTCTCGTCTTATTATCCGTATCGTGAACCAGGGTATGCCAAGGATAATAGGCCCACAAATATCATCTGTTGAGTCCACTCCTGTCATGTCCTCATTATCTCTGAGTATGAAGACTCCGCGGTAAAACCCCCATACTTGCCATGTCCTTATTACCTCTGAGTAAGTATGATGGTTTTCTCTCGTCTTATTATCCGTATCCTGAACCAGGGTATGCCAAGGATAATAGGTACATAAAAAATCTCCTATTGGGGCAACTACTACAAAGCAAAGAATGGAGCGAATGTATTTCGGCCATTCAAAATTGGTAACATTCACATGACTACATCTCATGAGCAAGCAAGAAAAGTTCTCTATTATTTCATTCAGATAAGAAGGAAAGAGATTACATCACATCGATGTCCAAAAGAAGCAAGACATAAATCGCTGCTAAAGACAGACAGAAGTATCAAAAATAAGGCGGACATTTGTGAGAGCCCATAAATCCTAGTTGCGAGGACGTATATACCAATCCCTTAACCATCTTGCATATGACGGATGTACTTTAGCAAGATCCTCGTCCAAAATAGGAGGATCAGAACTCTCAGTACTACCGCCGTCAGACTGGGGCTCCTTCTTTACAGCAACCGGCGCCAGCTCTCCTTTCTGTTCCTCCGCTGCCGGTGTCACCTCCTCCTTAACAAGCAATGATTCTTATTTGAAAGGGAGCAGCAACTCTTCCTTCATAATGATCTCAGCCTTCAGCAGGGTTGCTGCAAGAATCAAAGATAAAAATGAAACAAAGTCAAAAGATGGTCAGAGCCTTATGTAGCACAGTCCAAAAGGGAAGCTCATGCGGCTCGATGCAGCACAGCCTCAGGCGGCCCAATTTGGACGAACTTATGTGGGCTCGATTCAGAGGGACTCATGTGGATCTGATCGACAGGCCATTGTGCGATTCGGTTTACGAAGTGCTCATACAGCCCACTAAGACAACTCCCATACGGCTCGGACATGCCCATGCGGCTCGGTTATGGGACATGTATGCGGCCCATACAATTCGAACAGTTTGCATTAAAGGCTTGCACATAAAGCATGCAACATAGCCGTTGTTAGGGTTTCGAAGGATATGACTTTCCCAAATCCTTACCCGTAACAGCAGGACGAACGTCGGAGTGAGCTTTGGGTGCCGCAGCCGACGTTGAAGCCGCACCCTTACCCTTCGCCGCAACCTTGGAAGACTTGGAAGCCATTGCTGATGATCAGAAAAGGAAGATGAAGACAAGAAAGCTAAGACAAGAGCAAAAAGTAAAGGAGTCTTCATTCCAAAAAATATGCTGCTATTTATAGACGAAGCCCATAGACCGACGCATCGATCTATGTGCAATGAACCGACTCTTCGGTTATCAAGGCGATACGACTATTCAAGGCTAAACTCTTGGGATCCTGCCCCAAAAAGCGGCTTTAAATCTGACAGCAAATCAAAGGACATCAATGTAAAGATTTGCGCGCATGGCATGAAGACGTGGCAAGGAGACCTATGCGGCTCAGATAGGCCACGGGACTCAGATGTCCATGCGGCTGAGGAGGCCATACGGCTGAGACATTCATGCGGCTAGAGCATCCTATGCGGCCAACGGAGCTTACATAGCCATGCTTCTTATTCAAAATATTTCACTTTTGCAAATTGAAAACTTTAAAGGGGGTCTTATAGAAGCATAGAAAAAAAACATGACTGCCCATGCGGCTCAGAACAGGAAAACCCATACGGTTCAAAAACAGACAAGCTTCATGCGACTCAAGAGAGTCATGCGGTTCAACAGTCACCAGCTTGGACATGCGGCTCAAGCAACACCACGTGGGCTTCTGCAGTTCGCTTCTACAATTGGCCATTAAGTAAAGGCCCTATTTAATGCTCTGATGTAAAGGAGAACTGACGGCTCTGACATAAAGCTGCAATAATGACTTTTTTATAGTGGTAGACTCCTAGGGAAACGAAGAAAATTTCTGACACGATCCATCAAACCCCAAAATCCTTCATGCGGCCTTGACACGTGGACAGTCGCATGCGGCTCAGGCAGAGGCCACCCTATGCGGCTCAGGCAGAGGCCACCCCATGCGGCTCAAAGAGAGGCCACCCCATGCGGCTCAGACAGAGGCCACCCCATACGGCTCAGAGAGAGGCCACCTCATGCGGCTCAGGCAGAGTCTACCCTATGCGGCTCACAAAGACTATCTTTATGCGGCTTACTAAGAAGCCACCCATCATGCGGTCGCCTACGCTCATACGGTTCAGATCATTTCCAAACGTGGCCAGTCTTATGCAGCTCAGTAGAGAACAATCCTCATACGGCTCGCGATTAAGACACGTGGCAGAAGCTTAGTTTTTCTTGCGTCCCTACAGCTAGCAGCATAATAATAATAGTACACGTGGCATCAAATTGATCAAGATTCATCAACAAATCCTAACAACCAGGTTTAGTGCCATCCTCATATTTACTGGGATCAAATCAGATCATTTGTAATCATACAAATTGAACACGTGGCGGGAGATCCGAGCTTGGCATAACAAATCATGAAGATTTATGGCAATCATCATTAATTGCCCACGGAGATTTGATGCAATCCACATTAATTGCCTAGATTCGCTAAAATCAGAATTAATGGCCCAGATTAATTAATCTCTAACCGCCGACTTCTCAAGGAGGCAATCATTGCAAACCCTAATGATTGCATCCCACTCCTATAAATAGCAAGGTGTCATTCCCTTGCGAAAGAGGACTTTTTGCTAGAGCACCTGGAGAGACTTGAAGAGAGAGTACAGAGAGACAAAGGCACACACAGAGAGCATCCTGAGAGCATTTCTTCTCCGGAGCCAAGGCTGCATCCGATCGTCCAAGGAGTAAGGCAGAGCTGTCGTCGCTTTCCCGAGCCTCTACCGTCACCCCCCAAAATCTAAATTAAATAATCGTACTTAATTTGCTGTACCTAGGTTTTCGTCCCTAGGCTTTTTTTGTACAAGTGAGTTTGTATTGTGACGTAAAAGTCCAGTCCTCCGATATAATTGTTCTGTTCTTTTATAATTCATGGCAAACAGACGCATCCAAGCGAGCTTCATGCCAAGAGCTTCTACCTATTCCTGCATATAAACACTGTGTGGGTGTCAGTACTCAACTGTACTGGTGGAATGAGCTCCTCGCCCCACCGATACAAAACCAACACATTTGATTTAATTTGTGCAACATAGCTCATTTATGATTATCTTACTAGTCTTGCCTTAGGATCAGTTTTGTGACCGACGCCATGGCCTATTTTGTGTCTTTAGACTAGTCCGTGCTTGCAACAACAACGTTAACCTATCAAGTCGTGTTTGTCTTTACGGCCCAAAATCAGAGATACAACTGCTCGGTAAGACTATATTTCCATGTGACCGTGCTATAAGTCCAATGTGCCATGCCTCGTAACTCAGTAAGACTTAATCGCATCGTCGCCTTGCAGCCCTTGCTATTTTGATCACCGACTGACCCAATCGAGACTTGTGAACTTAGTATCACTTAACCAACTTTGCGGCGATTCCTGACATAAACCCGAGACAACTCAAATCCAACTTATGCAACTTATATGCCAACAACTTAAGACTCGACGCCACATCTCGTGCCGAAGCACATCGCCTACGTTGTAGCCAAATCTTAGGCTCAAACATTATGTTCTAACTGTACACACATTCAACTTGACTCAATCCAAAGGCACACATGTGGATTGTCGCCCATGCCGACTCATCTATATGAGGTCATTAGCATAACAAGCTATTTTGGATACATAGCTGGTATAGGATGGACCGGTCAAAGCAGGTAGCTAGCTCCAATGAGCGTCCACCGAATACTTGCCTTACGGCTCAGCTACCCCGTTCATATTCTGCCCCAATTTTCTCCTAGGCCGGAACGGTCCTGCTGTGGCCCAGGTTATCGTCTGAGGAAACAAATCGTCCTTCTCGACAAGTTGTCCATGTCCACGCAAGACTCGACTCAAACTGACGTCTCACACAGTCATCCTTCATTCAGTATTTCTATCTCTTTCAAAACCAAGTTTAAGACTTCTATCCTTGAGACCCCTCGACGACCCACAGTCGCGAGCATTCTTTCCATGTTATCCTATCATTTTATTCAAATTATAATGCCTATTTGATAGTCCTTTCTCCAAAACTCATTTTGAATCAATTGTGGTCCTTGCCTTAAACACTAATTCCGTGACATCGTATCTTAAACCAACTTGAACTCTATGCAACACCACCTCCTAAGTCATACTTTATATGACGAGTTTTCAAACCGAAAGACTATGTGGTTATACCTAGTCGTAGAACTCGTAGGACCGTGCTTGCTACTACTCCGATAGCCTAACTTAACTTGCGTAACTTAACATTGTAACAACTTGATGAGCAAAGGCTCGTCAAGCTTTTCCTTGATGGAACGTGCCGTGCATGCGTTCGACTTTGAACGACCAAGTCATTTGGGTGCCTAGACTTATGTCATAATCCGTTCAACGCAACTTAACTCATGGACAAGCCAAGGCTGTGTCAAGCCTTAGCGATGGAACCGTGCATGCTTTATGAAGCATTCATGCGGGCGACGCCTATGACTTAGGCTACGTTCATAACTTCGCCAACTCAAACCAACTTTCCTTCTTCCAAGCCACGGGACGAAGGATCGAGTATCATTTTTAAAGCACGCCGTGCACCAACTCTAAACGACAATTAGACCCTTCTATATTCTAACTCAATTCGACCCGACTTGGAATTATTCTCTTAGCTATTTGGATTCATCTCTTTTATTATCAAGCCTACTTGTGCAAGTTGAAAACATGCAATTTATTATATGAAGGATAAGATGAGGCGAGTTCACCGAAACTACCCCACCTGAGCGAGGAGTCGCCTCGACCGAGCGGCCACCGTTGGCATTTCGATTCCTCCGATTGACTAAGCGGGACGGGGCACTACATCATACACCACTCAGAAAAAGTTTTCTCCTCAAAACTAATTGAGTACTTACTTATCGACCTATCACTTTATTCAACATTCAAGGACTCTCACACAGACTACTCCTATACGTTTCGTCAATCCGAGCCACGCTCGGGCTTACCACTAACTTAGTCATAGGGCAACCCAACCGATCAACCAACATTTAAGTCATCTCCAATCAACAATCACACTACCATCAATCTTTTCCTTGAAACACGATTTCAAAATCCTCGATACTTTCCATTCCTCTAGTCTCACTTGATTCAACATATCACTTAGTTTGGATCGTGCACACATCTCAGGCGTCTCCAAAATACATGCATTTCAACCAAGCCTTGTGATAGCGAATCCAATCCCACCTATCAATTCATTCATTCAATCTCGAAAATCAATCGTACCGATGCTAACTCTCGCAACATGGACATCTCGCCTAGCCGCTAGGCCATCTCTCCAAGCTAAAGTCAATTGTCGGTATTGGAATCATAGTTCCCAAACAATGATATCAACACTGACCCTATCCTAAGGTCAAACCAAGTTGATAGTATAGGGTTTTCTACCCAAGCTCGCATTACTCCGATTTCTAAACTTCGAGCATAGATTTCCTACACATATTCCGACATTCGTCGCACGGGGTCCGAGTCATTAAGTAAAGACATCCTACGACAACTCGCGTTCAACCAATCCTTGATATGAACATATCGCTCGTCCAACAAGCAACTTGTAAGGTCTATCTATTCAAACACGTTCGGCATAATCCACCTATCAATCCCTTCCAAGTCAAGCATGCTACGGTACGACTTGTCGCTAAACAAAAATTCTCATTCCGTATTTCCTAAGTCGTTCGTCATAATTCATGTAATCGTTCGCAAGATCGTCTTGACTTAACAATATGACACTCTCCGATCTCACGCGAGTTCGATTATCCATGACGGACATAAAATCACCATGCAACGCTCCCGCGGAATAATCATCCTCATCGGGACGTAACTCTTAATTTTTGTCTCGACTAATTCGTTCTCGATTTGCGGAGGACCTACTCAATCCTCAAGTTTTTATCAATCATCAATCACAAGTCCAACTAATCCTCGAATTTAGCTTCGTATCAAACCAACAAGTCGAAGCAATCCAAATTCCCATGTCCTAATTTTTATCAATCATCAATCACAAGTCCAACTAATCCATGAATCACCATGTCAGCACTCACGCGGAACGATCACCCCAAATTCGACGTAACGCATGTGCGAGCCTGGAGTTGCGCTCGTAAAAGACAAGATCGTCGACGTTGTGGTTATCAATGCAACCATCAAGACACTTTTGTTTTCATCCAAGTATTCATTTCTATCAAAATCCCAAACGTAGTATTCGTCAGAACAATAACACTTGTACGATCGTCATTCCTCGAATTAGAGTGCCTCCGAGGTATCGCATATCGATCTTTGATACGCCTCAATACCATCGATGATATGCGTAACATGACGATCTTCCTTTGCAACGGATTTCGAGTCGTGCGAATGATGCTATCGTCTGACTGGATAATCTCCTCGACATTCAAATTCAAGTTCGATCATTATCCCTCGAATCATTGACAACATCAATTTCCTTAAACCCAAATTTGCGTATTGTTCATCCATCTATCTTAAGTCATCGAGCAACATTTTTTTCAAATCACATTATTTCTTGCTAACTCAAATCATCGAGCAACATTTATTCCAATCCTTAGAGTCCTTCACAATTATATTCGAATTATTTCTATGCATGCTATCATCCAATCGTGCTAAATTTTTGTATACAATTCTTATCGATTTTTTCGATCGAGTCGTCCATTCGCATACCTTAACTTTTCTTCAATTCAGTTTTACTTACTCAATCATTTTTGTGTTTCATACTCGTGCAATCCTTAATCCCGTGCACGTTCCATGTGCGTCAATTTCTAGGTTTTCAAATAAACTCATAAAATCTTAAGACTACAACTTATTCAACGATACTCCATCTAAGGCTTTGCATACACGCAACGCTTGCTGATAGACTCATCGACACCCCGTATCCTCAATCGATCGATCGACATCTCTGAGGCTATCGCATACACCACTCGGGGATGAAGTTATTCAAAAAATCCTCAACTTATCATTTGATTCACAATCTATTTCCTCGAATTTCCATCCAAACGATTCCTTAAATTTTAAGCATGCTCATCTATATCGTACTGACGTTATCGTCGCTCGATAGCACCTCTATCGATAGTCATTCCACTTACTTAATCGATTCCAACTCATTGTCCTCCGAGATGGATCGAATCTCGCACTCGACCCCTCTAAGGTCGACACAATTTTGGTGTATATGCCCATCCCGACTTAGCCAATCGTGCTTTATGTGAACCATCTTTTTGTTTCTCGTCAAAAACTATTCTCCTACGTTTTATAAATTAGATAGATTTATTGTATGGACATCCCGTAGGACAATTGAGAGAGAGTGCACCTACGATATCAACTTGCGGAAGCAACAGAGTTTGCAAAAACAACGGAGTTAAATAATTCAATCGATAGTCCAAAGACATAAAGCCGTGATCTGATACCATTATGGCACGCCCCACTCCCATAGGAGCGATCGTCCATGCTAAGGCGTGATGCCGTACGAGCCTAGATTATGCTCGTGCATGGCGGGTTCCATAACAAATTTATGTCACGCCCCGCTCCCGTTGGAGCGATCGTCCTCGCTAAGGCGTGATGTCGCACGAGCCTAGTTTGCGCTCGTACAAGGCGGGTTCCATAACGGCCGGTTATAGCGGTTGCGACGGGGTCGTCGTACAGAAGTCCGAAGCAGAGATATTGAATAATAGTAGCAAAAATTTAGAACAAAACACAAGTCATTCAAATGATGCATTTTTTGATATTGAAACAAGGATTACAATGGGGCACAAGGCCAAGATTACAAATCACTCAAGCTCACTCTTCTCCCATTGCAGGTCACTCAGCTCTCTCTCATCTCTCAATACATGTCTTGAACCAGCGGATGCTTCAGAAGGCGACGTCCATACATTATGTCCCGTATAAGTCCAGACTCCACGTGACTGCACGCCTCAAATCGCCAAAGAACTCCGTGCCTCGACGCATCCAAGCGAGCTTCGCGCTACGAGCATCTACCAGTTCCTGTACATAAACAATATGTAGGTGTCTGTACTCAACTGTACAGGTAGAATGAGCTCCTCGCCCACCCATACAAAACCAACACATTTGATTTAATTTGTGCAACATAGCCCATTTATGATTGTCTTACTAGTCTTGCCTTAGGATCAGTTTTATGACCGACGCCTTGGCCTATTTTGTGTCTTTAGACCATCCCGTGCTTGCAATAATAACGTTAACCTATCAAGTCATGGTTTCCTTTATGACCCAAAATCAGAGACGCAACTGCTCGACAAGACTCTATTTCCATGTGAGCATGCTACAAGTCCAATATGCCGTGCTTCATAACTCAGTAAGACTTAACCGCATCGCCGCCTCGCGGCCCTTGCTATTTTGATCACCGACTGACCCAATCGAGACTTGTGAACTTAGTGTCACTTAACCAACTTTGCGACGATTCCTGACTTAAACCCGAGACGACTCAAATCCAACTTATGTAACTTATATGCCAACAACTTAAGACTCGACTCCACATCTCGTGCCGAAGCACATCACCTACGTTGCAGCGAAATCTTAGGCCCAAACATTGTGTTCTAACTGTACACACATTCAACTTGACTCAATCCAAAGGCACACCTGCAGATTATCGCCTATGCTGACTCATCTATATGAGGTCACTAGCATAACAAGCTATTTTGGACACATAGCTGGTATCTGATGGACCGGTCAAAGCAGGTAGCTAGCCCCAATGAGCATCCACCAAATACTTGTCTTACGGCTCCGCTACCCCACTCACATTCTGCCCCAGTTTCCTTCTAGGCCAGAACGATCCTGCTGTGGCCCCAGGTTATCGTCCGAGGAAACAAATCGCCCTTGTCGAAAAGTTGTCCATGACCATACAAAACTCGACTCAAACTGACGTCTCACACAGTCATCCTTCATTCAGTGTTACCACATCTTTCAAAACCAAATTCAAGACTTCTATCCTTGAGACCCCTCGACGACCAACGGTCGCGAGCATTCTTTCCATGTTACCCTATCATTTTATTCAACTCATGAATGCCTATTTGATAGTCCTTTCTCCAAAACTCACTTTGAATCAATTATGGTCCTTGCCTTAAATACTAAGTCTGTGACATCGTGTCTTAAACCAATTTGAACTCTATGCGACACCATCGCCCAAGTCATACTCTATATAACGGGCCTTGAGACTGTAAGACTATGTGGTTATACCCAGCCGTAGAACTCGTAGGATCGTGCTTGCTACTACTCTGATAGCCTAACATAACTTGCCTAACTTAACTTTGTAACAACTTGATGAACAAAGGCTGTGTCAAGCTTTGTCTTGATGGAACGTGCCGTACACGCATTCGACTTTGAACGACCAAGTCATTTGGGTGCCTAGACTTATGTCACAAGCCGTTCAATGCCACTTAACTCATGGGCAAGCCAAGGCTGTGCCAAGCCTTAGATGATGGGACGGAGCATGCTTTATGAAGCATTCATGCGGGCGATGCCTATGACTTAGGCTACATTCATAACTTTGCCAGCTCAAACCAACTTTCCTTCTTCCAAGCCACGAGACAAAGGATCGAGTGTCATTTTCAAAGTACGTCGTGCACCAACTCTAAATAACAATTGGACCCTTCCATATTCTAACTCAATCCGACCCAACTTGGGATTATTCCCTTAGCTATGTGGATTCGTCTCTTTTATTATCAAGCCTACTTGTGCAAGTTGAAAACATGCGATTTATTATGTGAAGTCTAAGATGAGGCGAGTTCACCGAAACTACCCCACCTGAGCGAGGAGTCACCTCGACCAAGCGGGTCTTCGAATAGCCGTTGCATGGCTAAGTCCAAACGCCTTTAGTGTTTCGATTCCTCCAATTGACTGAGCGGGACGGGGCACACCACAGGGTCACCGGAAGATCTGAACCAATCATACGTATCGATAGGATTGAAGTACTGACGTACTTTCTGATCCTCAACACGGTAGCCAAAAAAGGTATGATTTCTGGGAAACAAGCCAGGGCGCCAGGCTGATGGGACTGAGCAAAGCAGAGATCAACTAGTGTGTTAGAGATTACACGGGTGCAAAATGTCACGGTACTCATAATCTCTCAACCGTTCAGTCTAGCGAGTCTCTAAAGCACTAACTTGATCAAGAGTAGCCTGATGTTGAGCCTGATTCAACTGCATGTGATCTCTCATCATATGGTGGAGACCCTCAATAGTCGATGGATAATCAGTGGATGGAGCAGTAGTGACTGTAGTGGTAGGTGCTAGAGCAGGAGGTAGAGTAACATAAGCAACATGAGGAGCAGTTATCTCAGAACGTCTTGCTGCACTAAAATGTACAGGTTCAGCAAGGACGTTGCACTCATCTAGGTCAATATTAAAGTACCGAAAGACGAGTGGCAAGAAAATCGCGTAAATAAGATTTCTCGTGTTCATGCGAGCATGTACTATCATCTCGATCATAGTCTTTGGGAAGGAAAAGGTAATCCCGAAGTGAATATGGTAGATGGCAAACAACTCAAGTGCAGTGATATCATCAGTGGAAGTCTACTTGGGAAGGATAGTAGAGAAGATAATCATGTGGAGGTTGTAGAAATACAAACTCAAGTGTTTGGCCTTAAGTTTGCCGACAAAACAAGGTTCAAGATGACAAATAGAAGCTTTGAATGTGTTCAAAGACATGTCAGAAGGAAAGTTAAATTTAGAGAGTCGGTTGGCGCTTCTCCTTCGTTTGGTACGCGAAGGATCGCCGCTAAATCATTCGCATCAAATTTAATGTCAATTCCTCCGACACGGGAAGAAATAACACCGAAGTTATATGTCAAATTGGAGTAAAATAACCTAATAGCATTGAGATAGATAGGAAACGAAGTTGCTACTAAGTCATTGAGTTGTAACAATTGAAAAGTATTGAGATGGTCCGAAAAAATATTAATATTTATCGTGGCGTAGGCACAGATGGTACGGTCATAAAAATCACAAAACTATTCCATGGATTGGTTTAGCGTTCCGAATGGGAATCTGCAAAACGATCCGTCGTACGGTTGGATCGGAGAGAAAGTAGAAGGTTATTGAGAGGATGATGATCCTTCATCACTCTTCTTTCTCTTCCTAAAGAACTTAGGAGCCATTGCAAGGAAAAAAGTTCTAGAAATTGAAATAGGAGACGGAAGGAAAATAGAGATTATACCTTCCAAAAATTGAGATGATGTAGAGAATGAACCCGAGATACCGAATTTGAAGTTTGGAAGAAAATAACCAAGTAAATAAGGAGAAAAATTGAACTAGGGTTAGGGTTTTGGTAGGTTTGGAGCTGATGTTTGCGGAGTAGATGAAGAGGGGTGATAGATAGGAGAAGTAGGGCCCACTGGTTGGCTGTAACTTAGCTACCCGAGTTCGGCCCGAGTTCAGGCTGTTTTACACAAAAAAATAATATTCACTTATCAAATTTATCAAATTCTTTCAACTGTTTAATTCAAAAAATTATTAATTTCAAACCTCAATTATTATAAATAAAATTATTTAACAAATTAATTTTGTTACACATTGATTGTCTCAGATTAGCTGTAGGGATAGTGTCCTAGCTAGCGGAGATCCACACGGGATGCTTAAGTTCCATTTTGCTTATGCTCTTATTATTTTGGTGACAGACATATCCTTTGTAAGCTTGTCTCTAAAATAATCGCTACAAATTAGAATTAATTCAATAAATAAAATAAAATAATATTATTGATATATCTAAAATTTCTAATTCTTGACTTAAATAGTTGAATCTACCTTCTGCCAAAAGTTTAGCAAAAATATCAACTAGTCGACGTTCTATGTCAACATATTCTAAATTAATGTCTCCATTTTGTTGATGATCTCTAAGAAAGTGATATCATATCTCAATTTGCTTGGTGCATGAGTGACATACATAATTTTTTGTCAAATTGATCGTACTAGTGTTGTCACAAAATATGGAAATATGTGAATAATACAAATTATAGTCTTCTAGGATTGCTTTATCCATAAAATTTGTGCACAACAATGTCCTGCGGTGATATACTCTGCCTTAGTAGTTGATAATGCAACAAAATTTTATTTTTTGCTAAACTAAGAGACTAAAGCTTCTCCTAGAAAATGATACGTTCCTATAGTACTTTTTTATCCACTTTGCATCCAGCAAAATCAGCATCCGAATAACCTGTTAGGTCAAAGGACATAGTTTTGGGATACCACAAGCCGACAGAAGAAGTGCTCTTAAGGTATCGGAAGATACGCTTAATAGTGCACAAGTTTGATTCCTTAGGATTAGCTAGGAATCGTGCACATGAGCAACCACTAAACATTATATCGGGACGACTAGCAGTTAGATACAAAAACTACCGATCATACCTCGATACTAACGTGTGTCGACTGGTTTGCCTTGTTCATCTATGTCAAGCTTAGTTGAAGTTACCATCGGAGTTCCAAGCAGTTTGGCTGACACTAGATCGAACTCCTTTAGCAGATCCTTTGTATATTTAGCTTGATTAATGAACGTCCCATTTGTGGTTTGCTTGATTTACAGTCCAAAGAAGAACTTCAACTCCCCCATCATGCTCATCTCAAACACACTCTATATGCATTAGAAAAATCTTGACAAAGAGATTCATTAATAGAACCAAAAATAATGTCATCGACATAAATTTGTACTAATAACAAATTATTATTCAAAGATTTTATAAAAAGTGTTGTATCAACCTTGTCTTTTAAAAAACTTTTTTCAATTAGAAAAGAGCTTAAATGGTCATACCAAGCACGAGAGGCTTGTTTCAGTCCATATAAGGATTTCTTCAACTTGAAAACATATTCAGGATTTTTGAAATCAGTAAAACCAGGCGGTTGAGCAACCTAAATTTCTTTTTGTATAAAACATTTTAAAAAGCACATTTAACATCAATTTGAAATAATTTGAAATCATAAAAACATGTAAAACCACATAACATGTGGATGGATTCTAAATGTGCAACTGGGGCATATGTCTCATCGTAGTCGATGCCTTCCTTTTGATTGTATCCTTGAGCTACGAGTCGATCCTTATTACGTGTGACTAAACCATTCTCATTAAGTTTATTTCAGAATACCCAACGGGTGCCAATTACGGATGATCAATGGGCTTAGAAACAAGTTCCCAACTTGATTCCGTTCAAATAGGTTCAATTTCCCTTGCATAGCATCTAACCAATATATATCAGTACAAGCTTCTTCTATGTTCTTAGGCTCTAACTGTGAAATAAATGCTACACTATAGACCATATTTTTAGTTGAGGAATGAGTAGTTACATATTTTGTGATCTTACCTATTACCAAGTCATTCGGGTGGTCAGCCATGAATTTCACTCTCTTTGGCAGACTCTCCAAGTAGCTGGTTTTGGGTTTTGCTTCAGTAGGTGCTTTGCTTGGTGTACCGTGGTTTTCATCGTTACTATCATTATTTATTTGACTGTTCATCTCATCGAAGATGACGTTGATTGATTCTTCAATTGACATTGATTTCTTGTTCAAGAGTCGGTAACCTTTGTTCTTGGCCGCATAGCCTAGAAAAATATCTTTATCGGCTTTTGAGTCAAATTTGTCCAAATTATCTTTTGTATTTAAAATGAAACATTTGTAACCAAAAATCTTAAAATAAGATAAAGAGGGGGTCCTATTAAACCATAGTTCATAGTGAGTCTTTTTCGATTAAGATCGAATCAGAACCCTGTTCAGAACATAGCATGTTGTATTGACAGCTTCAGCCCAACAATATTTAGGCAGGTTAAGCTGGTTTAACATAACTCTAGACATTTCGCTAATTATTCTGTTCTTATGTTTCACAATGCCATTTTGTTGTAGAGTCCTAGGGAAAGAAAATTTATGCAAATATCCGTATGTGTCACAAAATTACTCAAAGTCAGCATTCTCGAATTTGCCACCATGATCACTTCGAATACGAGTGATCATGAAGCCTTTCTTATTTTGTACCTTTTTACAAAATATGACAAATTAAGAAAGTGCATCATTTTTATGAGCAAGAAAATATACCCATGTACATCTGGAGTAATCATCTACAATTACAAAGGCATAAAGCTTGTTGTTTAGACTAGCAACTCTGCTGGGTCCAAAAAGATCCATATGTAACAATTGTAGAGGTCGATTAGTACTTACAGTGTTAATCGATTTAAATTTTGATCTAGTAGCTTTGTTCTTTTCATAGTCGCTACATAACATTATCTTTCTTGAAAACAATCTCTGGTAAGCCTCGTACCATTTTTTTTGTGGATAATCTCATAATTGTGTGAATATTTGCATGACCTAGCCTCATGTTCCACAGTTGACTCTCGTTATTTTTGGCTTATAGGCGTCTACCTACAGTGTTAGTATTCTCCAAAAGGTAGAAAACATAAATATTATCTTCCCTAATACCTTCAAAAATAGTACCAGTTGAGCTATCAACTACAGTACATTTATCTTTAACAAAATTAATACCATAACCATGGTCAGCTAAATGACTTATGCTAAGTAGGTTATGCTTTAATTCTGTTACAAGACATACATCTTTGATAATAGGATAGGAAGTCTTACCAACGTTACCAATACCTATAATGTACCATTTCAAGTTATTTTCGAAGGAGACATATCCTCCTTTATTCTTTGGCAGTGTTACAAACAAAGATGCATCGTCGGTCATGTGTCGTGAGCAACTACTGTCGAAGATTAACTTGCTTCTAGAATGTGTTGGATGTTACACCTATAAAATAATTTGTAGATGAAACTCTTGGTATCCTTTTCTTATAGGGTCCTGACACGTTAGCTTTTGGTACCCAAGTATAAATATTCAAATATACTAATCTTCTAACTCTACATGCAGAAGAAATATGACCAGGGTGCAACAGTAGTGACATCTAGCATGTGCATGAATGTTAGATGAAGAATTGGTCTTGTGTACTTATTTGGTAATACAATGGGCTTTTGGAGGATACTTATAATAAAAGACATGTCTAAGATTGCTATACCTCTTGGGTTTGTCAGTCTTTGGTTGGATAGTGTTCCTTTTGGGTAAGTGACACGGTTTTAGGAAAGGAAGCAGTCGATATCGGCTATTTTCCTAGCCTAATTTTCAACTTTTTGGAAGTGTCAAACAATCTATAATCAGCTGTTAGGGCATCATTCCTAATCGGCACATTGATACTCTTATTCTTCTCGATTTGATAGTCTTCTTGCAGTTAAGCTATGGTCTTGTCCTTTTTTTCAAGTGTATGTCATGCTTCGTGTAATTATAGCCTGATAGAAGCTAACTTACCAGTCTCACTAGAGGGTTGATTCTTTCTAACATCTTCTAGTAGTAGGGTCAATCTTTCTATCTCAAGTTTGTCTTCCATGAGTACCTTCTTAGAAGCCTTGTATTTGCTTAGAAATTTTCTATAGTCTTCTAGGAGGTCACTAAATGCATTACCTAGCTCATTAAAAGTGAAGTCTTCATATAGAGGCTTAGTAGTTACTTGATCAAACGCCATTAGGCACACATTTGCAGCATCTTGAGAACTGTTGTCTTCTGAGTCGTTGGCTTCGCTTTCATTCGCATACTTTCTGGATGTTGATTTCTTCGCATACTTTCTGGATGTTGATTTCTTCGTATAAATCTTTTCATATTTGTTACCCTTCTTGGTCAATGATGCTGATGGACAGTCTTTCTTGATGTGTCCTTTCTTTTTGCATCCATAGCATATTTGCTCTTCATCGTCATTGTTGTTGTTGTTGATGTTCTTTTTTTGACGATTGAACTTTAGGAACTTTCTGAAATTTCTTACCATGAGAGTTTGCTCGTCACCATCTGAGTCACCGTCTTCAGTCTCCTCTTCAACTATTCTTTTGTGTTGTGCCTTGAAAGTAATTGATTTCTCCTTGGGTGCCGATTCTTCAAAAGCTTGCAAATCCAGTTCGTGAGTCATCAGCTTCCCCATGAGTGCTTCAAGTGACATTATTGTGAGGTCATTCCTTTCAATTATTGTTGTAGCCTTGGGGTTCCAGTTCTTTGTGAGACCCCTCGGTACTTTGTGAATCTTTTCATGATTGTTGTACTTTTTACCGAGAGAAGACAACGAATTTACTATGTCAAGGAAACGGGTGAACATCTGAGTAATCGTATCATTTGGCTTCATCTTAAATGTCTCGTATTCCTGAGTCAATTTGCTGATCTTTCATTCTTTGACTTGAGTCGTGCCTTCATGAGTCACCTCTAGAAGCTTCCATACTTCATGTGATATTATGAAAGGACATCCTGTTAAATTCAGTCATGTCTACTGCACAAAACAATGCATTAATAGTACGAGCGTCAAGACTAGCTTGTTTCTTTTTATTATCAGTGTACTTATCGTATGGTCTATCAACAAGTTCACCATCAACAACTATACATGATGGCTTTTTGTAGCCATCAATAACGATTGACCAAATGTCAAAATCTAATAACTTCAAGTAGAAGCTCATTCATGTTTTCCAGTAAGTGTAGTAGGTTACATCAAACAGTAGAGGTATGTTGGTGGATTGTCCTTCACATGCATTAGCCATGTGACAATGTCTCTAAAGAGTATATGCAAGTAAATGACAGAAACAGTTAACTAATAAGAGAAGACTTGTCAATTAACCCTCTCTGATACCAATTGTAGGATCGATATGCAGTAATATATGCTCTAGAAGGAGCGTGAATAGAGTGTGCATCGGAATACTAGCAATTAAAAAATTAAGCACTACTATATCACTATCGTATCGTAGTAGCTATGTCACAGTTATATATACAAACAGTAAATAAGAGGGACATATAGCAAACACAAATATAGCAATGTATCGCGGTTTCCCTCTTATGAGGACTAGTCCAGGCCGGAGGACTCTTGCTCCGAGTTTGAAATCCACTATTGGAACACAAGCGATAACCGAGCACTTGTCGCTCTTACAACACCAAGCTTTAAATCGAAGTGCTCGACCGACTTCAATTGTGAAGTATGAACTTATGGATCAAACCTATGATTATAACTCTATGAAACTTCTAGATCGTACCATACTGGCAAGTAGACTAGAGGTTATGAAATAGGCTTAGGATTTGAAAATGAGAGCTTTGAATAGCTTAGAAAGCTTAAGAGAAGAGAAGATAGAAAGTGGATGAGTGGTTAGAATAAAAATCTTTTCTTTATTTATAGGATTGCTGAAAATCGAGTTTTGGATGAATTCAGATGCCAAACGTTCAAAATTTTGACCGTTGTAACAAAGTTTGTAGGAAGAACAGGTTTACAGGGTTTACCAAATCAGGTACACGAGTTCGGGCCGAGTTCGGGCTGAACTCTGTCCGAACTCTGGTCTTTTATTTAGGTCAGAATCTAAGGTCTAAAACATGGTTTTGGGCTCTTTGGAACTGTTGAGCTTTTGGGACTATTTTTCAAATACAATTTTTTTGGTCTGTTTAAAAAACAATGGGCAGCTTTGAAAACAAGTTAGATAGTTTAAAAAATATTTTTTGTTCAAGCCTATTTGCCAGTATGATGCAGTTTATATTATTTCCTAGACTCAATAAAAATAGTAAAAATACATTTGAGAAGGAAAATAAAGACAGACGCGATGACTGTGCAAATTTTGAACGGTAGTAGCACTGGTTGTCGTAACCCGTTGTGAGTAGCCCTTATATCGAGTCCGAGTTTAGAAGATTTTCAAAATCAGTTCGACCATGACCAATGGGCCAACATTGAGGCATGCCTCAGTGCACGAGTCGGAGGACGGTTGAACATTAAGTCGTAGTAGAACATTGAACGAGTGTATCAAGACATGAATTAGTACACAACTTGTAGGAAATTAATGACTATATTGAGGCGTTCACAAGTGCATACTCGTAGAATATTGAATAACTATGCCGGATCGTGCATCAAGTGCATGAGTCATAGAACATTGAAACGTCGTATTGGCGAGTGTCTCAGTACACGAGTTGTAGAACATTGAAATAATATATCGATTCATGCATCGATTACACGAATCAGAGAACATTGAACACTAAGTCCTAGAATATCGAAAGTATGGCTTTGTATATGAAGTGAGAAATTGTGGCACAAATGCCACAGAACTGTTGATTATGCAAAGGGACATAGTGCCTCGTCGTGTTCGGGAGCTACGGGTCGCCACTTTGAAACATTGAGTTGGGGCATTGTGTCACGGAACATTGAATCAAAGTATAGATTATTGAATGGAAGATTGGTAATGTGAGATGATGGGATTTCTAATTTTCGGACTCAGACTATGTTTGTGTTGTATGAGTTAGACGCGTATTACATGGTCATGGACTTGATAACCTGTACACATGTTTTGTTATCCCTCAAACAAGATCGCGGTGGAACCAGGACTATTCGGTCTAGAAATAAATTTGAGATGGGTAATTGTGGGACATTTTATTCAGAAGGTTTGTGACCTACTATTGAAAATGGTGACACCACAGTTATCGATAGTTCGGGGACATTCAGTAATGGGTTTAGCAACCTATAGTTGGAGTAATCATCATCTTACCATTGAGATGTAGTCCAGCATGGCTTTGAATGCCACTGACCTTCATATAGATAGGTGTTAGTAGGCTGAATGGTGCAGGAACATGGATCCTGAACAAATATCACTTTTAACATAACAGGAAAGAGTGATAGGTATTCACCTTACATCGATGCAAGGGTGAGTGTTGGTAAGAAGTCGCCACAAAACGACACGAGTTATATATATATATATATATATATATATATATATATATATACAAAAAAAATTTATATATATATATACACTTATGTGAATCAAAAATAATACGTTTACCATGAGTACGTGCTTTACTGCTTACAAGATGCCATCATGAAACTTATCATAAGGCAAAGATAGAAAGATTACCAAATTAAATTGCATGCTTCACAACATTATTTAGTGTCTGTTCAGGCAAGTGGGTTTTCTTTTCACCAGTATGAGATGTGTACTGATACCCCAACACCCGGGCACTGAAGCGACTTGGACTTGTTGAGACGTCAGGGCTCGCACTTGCAATAGGATGATGCAGCTGGGATATAGAAGATATTACTTATGGAACATCGAGATCCTTATGGGATAGAGAGATCATGAGTATTGTAAGCCTATCTGGCATGTTCATTGGGGTTATTGATAGCCTTTGTATTCCGTTGCTTATTCAATAAATAAAATTATTTTGTATACTCTGTGTAACTTCAATATAACTCTGCTTTCTTTCGCTGTGAATGTTGAATTGTGATAACCATTTTAAGATAGAATCATCTTGATTTGTACGAGTGCAATTCCAGAATAGTACGACATCACGCTCCAGCAAGGACGATAGATTCGACTGAATTGATACGAGGACGAACATTTAATGGGTCAGGGCGTGACAGTTGTTGCGCTTCCAGCATATGCAACATCCGTTACATGGGGTTGGCAGAAGGTTCGACCCTCGAGCCACTCGAAGTACTCACTTCGTTCACGGTCGTGGGTTCGACAACTTCTAAAATAAGAAGGCAACTGACCATATTAGTGTCATAAAATATTACGGACTTACTGAATAGAATAACTCATGACATTGATACGAGGTCAAAGGTTTGAGACTCAAAATAGAAGACCAAAGGACGTAAAGTCGTACTTTGGTACTATTATGTCACGTGTCGATTCTATAGGATTGATAGTCGTCCCCCGGGCATGATGATGTGTGAGTCTAAGTTGCACTCGCACAAGGCAGGGTCATAAGGTTATCTAAAACACAACAACAAAAGAGCCTACCAGAAAAAATGGACACTTGTACAAAAGAAAACTTTGCTTTATTGATAATAATTTCATTACCATACTCTATTATAAAGTGTGTCACGCGAGCTTACAAACTGACTCAGATATGATATTTGTTTCATACATTTATATCCTCTTATACAAAACAAAACATTCTCTAGACCTTGGATCGGGAAGAGTTGAGGCATTGAAGCAAGTCTTAAGTAGAGTCTTTAAAATGTTAGAAATTTCCTTCACGCATGAGCAAGGTTTCAAAATATCCCAAGTGTACCTTCAGCTATGTGTCACACCCTTCCTGGTTCGCCACTGTAACTACCACTTTCCAACATGGGGGTATTTTGGTAATTTTGCATGTTGATTATTTTTTATATATATTATTTATAGTAGTGGTTGCCTAGAATTATATTAGTGTCATTTAGTGGCTAGCCAATTAGATCTTGCAAGTGTTAGTTCTAGTTATTGTTAGTCATGACTTTTGCAATTAGAATTAATTAAGTTTAGTTGTCATGAAAGGTATATTCCTTTTAGTTGTAGATATTCCTTTCTTTAGTTAATTAGATTCCATTCATGACAAATGGAGAAGGCAAACTTGATATTTTATGACCAAAATCTTACTATAAGAGATAAATTCTAATTAGGGATTCATCCATTCATTCTATTTCACTCATTAGTCTCATTTTCCCCAAAGCTTCTTCTTCCCCAAGCAAACCCAATTTCCTACCAATTCCACTCAATCCAATTCTAATTCCTCTCATCCTCACCATCATGAAGGCCTAGAGCGTTAGAGAGCAAAAGGAGATCTATAAGAGGGGAGCTTGCTAGGAGATCGTGTCCGACTCATCCCTTCCATGTCCAAATTTGGATTTCTCCAAATAAGGGACACAAAAGTTGGGTAAATCTCTATTCTTCACCAATTTCATAGTTAGGAACACCTATTGAATACATAGGAACCTTTCCATAGGTGGATTTGACTTCCTAATGATAGATCTAGGTATTAGAAGCTTTTAATTTAGTAGATCTAGGTTTTTATCATAAGTTGTATTGATTGCTATGCTCAATTTATATTTGTTACAAATTTGTGACCACCAAGTGTTCAATACGTGTCCCCAAAGGAATTTCGTGTCTTTTTTTTAGTCGAGATTGGGTGTATATGTCCTAAATAGGATACGTGGCGTCGTGTAATGTTATCTCATGATATGAACGGTTATATTTGGGTATATACATGTTTTTTTTCGTCCAAAATAGCCCAAATTCGTCATAGTATTCATCATCATTTTTAGCAGCCATAACAACTTAGAAATGCCAAAACTTCTAACTCAGGACTCCGATTAATCTTTTATTTTTTAAAAGAACCGTATCGAAGTTAGCTTTCCATATATATATATATATATATATATATATATATATATATATAGGCCAAGTTCGTTTTGGAACTTTCTGTAAAACTGTTTGCATGTCAGGTGTCCGTAAGAGGAGCACGTTTCGGTATTTTTGTGATGTAGTGCCCTGCTCCTCGCGGTCCACTATGTAATATCCACGGCTTGCTAACTCAGTCTCGAACTGAGTATTTGGGGAAACCTTTGCCGGTATCGATTGACCACAGACGGAATGCAATGAACCTTTCCAACTGATGGATCGACTTCTATTGAAATGAGTCCAAGAGTTTTCGCTGGATGTTTTCTTTTGCTTGCTTGGTTTTGATGAATGCATTTTTGTATTGGTTTTCGGTGATTGGATTTCATTGTTCACTTTCATCGCATTTTGTATTCATTCCGAATCTTGAGAGAAAGAGACCGAAGTATGCTAATCAAATGTTGTTGCCAATGTAGGACGCTTAGGAGGAGCTTGAACGACGCGTAAAGTCCGTTCTTCTCTAGAATAAGATTCATTTTGGTGAGTTGTTTTGACCAGGCTCACATTTATCTCCATGTCCTAAGAAAATGATCTCTAGTCCACTCTCTTCTTGCGTCCCAGTGATCAGCGATACCTTAATAACAAAAGATAAGAGAAGATAAATGAATTGAATCAATGCTAGATCATGTGCTGCTAAAAATATGTTTCATATGAATGACCATCTCTTTGTTGCTAGTATGCTTTAAAAATGTAGACATGTGCAGACGAACTTGTACATATTGAGATGAATATGCGGCAAGGCACGAAATGAACGTATCGTATATCTGTGCATAAATCTGAATCTGTTTTGTCTAATAGAACTGCTAGAGTATGCATTGGTCTCGGACAACTTGTGCATAAGGTAAAAAATTTCTCTCAGTTGGATTCTTGGGGCGGCTCGAACCACTTGGCCTAGGAGAGATTAAGGCCCCCAGGAGAAAAGGAGTGTCAATATCTGAGTCCTTAGCGACGAGCTGAACCAAAAAGTCACAACAGCTAATCACGGGAATGACCCATGGACCATTATGTAGATAAGACACATGCATGATCTAAATTATGAACTTCAATATCTACAAGAATGGAAAATAAATTATTCGTTATGCAAATTGCGCTAACCATGTCTTGTGCAAGGATGACTGTCGTAATGGGTAAGATTTATTATGCAAGTACTTATACTGTTTATGCTTCTTATGAATTGTTTAAAAAGAACCTAGACAAGTAGAAAGACCACATAATAAACGTATGCCAGCTTCACTGTCTACTTAATACAAATCGCAAGTTTTTCTTTGAAGGTGTCTGTACTTTTGAGTAGGAAATAAAGGGATATGATGTATGGGCATTGTGGCTATTTTCAAAAGAGTTTCAAAGAGAAATATGTATGCCAAACTATGGCATTCTGAGTCACAAAGCATTGTACTTGCTATCAAGTTATCAATAAAAATGAAGTATTTTCATTTCAAATCTTCGTGCCGAATATTTGGTTTCCCACAATTAAATGTGCTGTGTGCGTGTGTTTTTCTTTATCTAGTTATATTGTGCAGGTACTGGCCTTGTGCAAGCACAACTTAGACTTACACGGCATCGCGCCTTAGCGAGGACGAACGATCCTGCAAGGATCAAAGCGAGGACGAACGACCCTAGCAGGATCGGGACGTGACACGCGATTCTGGGAGTTTTCAAACACGAAAATACGATCCGTTTGAAGTTTCAGAAAATTGATACGAAGGGCTACGACATACATTAACCCTAGAATTTAGTGAATAGGTCTAATATGTGCAGTATTAATTTCAAGTAGAAAATTGACTATACGGCATAGGCATTTTTTGTATCCTATGAGCCTAGATAGTATGTATATCTAGTGAGTGTAGGTATCATAGGTTGTCAAGTATATGTATGATATAGTGTATATATATATATATATATATATATATATATATATATATATATATATATATATTTGTGTGTGTGTGTGTATATATGTTATTGTTAGGTAATATGTGTTAGTGTTGATACAAGTGGCTATCAAGTGAGCCAAGTATAGATAAGTTATGTGTCAAGTTATTAATGTTTGGGGCAAGGTACTAGTGTGATACTTGGGTACCATGAGAATATTGGTATCATGACACTCAAGTATCATGAGTAAGGGAAAGTAAGTATTGGGACTTAAGTAAGGTATCCTATTTGGTATCAAGTATTTGTATTACGATTAGTTGGGTAAGTATCTAGGAGGATAAGGTGTTGTTGGTCAAGATACTAAGATATTGGGTATTAGAACTAGGTAATGGATAATATCAAGTTGTCAAGTGCCAAGAGTAGGATGAGTGAGTCCATGTGTGTATGATTGGTAGGGTATAGTAAGCATAGGATATCCTGGGGTAATTTGGTTATGTAATGGAATAGAAGGGTATATTGATATATAGGTGTAGAAGCATGAAAAATCTCAACATAGTGCAAGGCGCAAGTGGGTGCTCCCGCTACCCATCCCTCTTCACAACGGTTCAAAGGTTGCATGGCACAGGTTAGTGTCCTTACTACGAGACCAGCATCCCAGAAGCACAGGCGGTAAAGTACGCCAAACAGCAAAGACAAAAGTCACAGACAGATGAAAAGCTTGGAAGTTCCTTTGTGGTTACATGTGCTGAATTAAAAACTCCTACGGATCTACGTCGGATTAATCTTCACAGTGTGATCATCAGGGAGAGAGGCACTGTGGATAGAAGATGTGAATACAGCCTTCATCAAGGTCTCCACCACAGCTTCTCCCCTTCAGACGTGCAACACTTCCGAAGCAGCTATTGGCCCGCCGAGAGCTCATGCCATAGCACAGCAGAAAGGCCTTTTTCAAAAGTGGATCAGTTTCTGAGGTTCTTTCAGCATAATAAAAGCGCATCCGCTAATAAGCGGGGCAGAGCACAACCTACGGCGCTTCATGCTGGCGACCGGGCCACGATCTAGGTCGTCAGGACCTCCGAGACGTCGCCCAGGTTCGGACTCCGTATGAGAAGCATTCCAGCATACTTTGAAGCTCATCAACGGTTCTTCTACGAAGGCACATCTCCTCTGAGCGAAGGGATCCTCAACCAAAATCTGACTTAGACAAGGCCCACTACTGCTCGAAGCTAAGTTTGGGTCTCGTATGGTGCTGAAGGACAAAAAGATGAGGACATGGCTCTTCAGAAGAAGCTTCCCCTTTATATAAGGCAGGGTAGTCCAAAACGCACGCCACATGGCCGACGGTTGAAATTCCCACAATAATGGGATGAACCTAGGACTCAGCACGATGAATCTCATTAAATAAGATTCATTCGACTAAGTCCTAGACCACCTTAGAATTCCCCAAGTAATGGTGGAAATTAAGGAGTCCTTAAAGAGCGAACAATTATAGCTCTTTACTTTAAAGCCAGTGTCTTCGATCCAGGGGCACAGCTACATGCCTGCGCCAACCCTTGGTGCAGACGGGTGATACGTTCACACCATATCAATATCAACGGCGCAGCATTCTGCTCCGATCCAGAAGTTCAGAAACACCTTTCTCCAGAGACTTAGGAGATACCATTGCCTCCAACACAAGTCCACCTGTCGCTCCGAAAGCACAGTAACCTCATCAACCTGAAGCAGAAGCCTACTCGTCGTCCTGCAGCATAGTGACTTTGTTGCTCGAAACACAGCTTTTCCGTTGCTCTAATGCACAGAAGTCTCGTCGTCTTCGAAGCCAAGTCCACTCGTCGCATGAAAGCATAGAGGCTCTGTTGTCTCCAGAAGAACGGTCTACTCGTCGTACTAGAAGCGCAGCGGTACTTATACCTCGCCAAAGGCGCAGGAAGCATGGTCTCACCCAATTGGTTTACTTAAACCGCCACTGTTAAAGATGGGATTAGGAGTGAATCATGATTGATATCTTATCATATTGATTTAAATCTTAGACGAGGATCAATTAGAATCCAAATCTGATATACAATCCCAAGATTTACTCGGCTACATCCGAACAAGCAAATTGGCAAGCGCCACGTGTCTCCTCCTTCGGTTATTTTGATAACCATCCGAGATCTCGATTGAGAAGAATCTCGATGTCTGCCACGTGCCAGTGCCGCAGAAGCCCGCACCATGCAATGACGGCAGATTCCTTCATATCTCAAAACCCTAATGCATATCGTATATGTGCTATGTTCTCTATAAATAGAAGGAGTTTTCCTTCAATAACCACCGACCACCAGAACTATCATGGTTACGAAGATCACCAAGAAATCTTCAACCCGAGACATCCTCTTAATCAGTGACCCTAGAGTTCCATCGAAGGCGTCAGAGAGCCAAAGCAAGTTCAATCCATCGTCAGATCGTCAACGGAGTAAAGGAGCCGATGTAGTGCTCGATCTCCACTGTCACACTTTTCCAGAAAACTCTTTCTCTTGTACTTAAAATATCCTATTTAGGACTTCATTCTCTGTACATGTCTTTTTACGTTCAATAAAGCAAAAAGTTCGTTCAACCTTTTGTTATGTCGAACAATAGGTATATAGGTAAACATATTGTTATGATATACAGGTATACATGTAATAGGATAAGGATATAGGTATCTTGGTATCAATTGTTGGTAACCTTGGATACATATCCATACATGTATGTATCAAGGTTCAAAGGTATATATATATATATATATATATATATATATATATATATATATATATATATTAAAACTTGAGTACCAACCCATGTTACAAAAGGAGCATAGAGCTCATATTACAACTGAAAGAAACTGTCACTCAAAATCCTTCGGAAGATTAGCATGAGTGCAATGAGCCATTACCTTCTTAATCTGTCTTTTAACCTCGAACAACAGCTGCTGATTGTCGTAAGAGGAACCTTCATAGCGCCACTTGTTTCTATTTTTCCATAATACCCAAACAATAGCCCCAACTGTGATTTGTTTAAAATGTTTCTGACCTCTCTTCCACATGATAACAAACCTTTGATCAATCGGGGCAATGTTGGTCTGTAGTTTAAGTAGACTTGTGAAGTAGCTCCAAACATATGCAGCTAACTCCCCTTCCGATAGTATATGACTGGTAGTCTCTCCTGTAGGGCTCAAGCAACAATGACATGAAGAGGCAAGTTGAAAGCCTATCTTCTGGACCACATCATCCGTCGAAAGCCTGCACCATAACACACGCCAAAGAAGCACCGACCACTTGGCTGGAATACACGATCCCCAGATCTGCTTAAATCTGTCATTAATATCATTGCGAACTCTGATACAATTCCAAGCTGAAGTAATGGTAAAGACACCTATGCGACCCGGAGACCAAATGAAATTCTCCATATCTTCATGATTAGGTTGATCAATATGTATATCCCCTAGCTGTCACGACCCGCACCCACTGTCAGGGTACGAGAACGTAACAACGCCCAGCCTACGCCGCAGTATCGGCGGTAGAACGCTGTCCTAGGTCAATCATCTAACAATATAAAAGTACCTGTACAGTATATACTCTCCGAATAGAGGTGACATAACAATATACATCTCAATCACATCTAGGGTAGAAGAATGAGAGACAGATAGATAGATAGTAACTCAAGAGAACAGTATCATAGATGAATAAGTCTAAGTGTCTAGTACAACATAATATCCAGAACTGTCAACACATAATACAAAAGTCTAAGAGTCTATACATCTCCACATCTCAAAATACAACACAGAATGTGAGACAAAAAGATATAGAAAAGACTGCCTAGACTAAACTGGTCTAGACTACTGGAACATCATCCTCAGCTGCAGGTGGATCCTGCTGAGGGTCCACAACATAAGTATCATCTAGTCCTGCTCCATAATAGGTAGACAACAGGGCCTCCTCCTCATCCTCTGTAATATTTTCAACAGGTCCAATCAGGACGGGAACGAGCACAAAACATCTCACACAGTGCATATCATGTTAGAAAATACGATACAGGCAATAGAGTAAGATACATGAACTGCTGAAAGGAAATGTACGCTGTAAAAGAGATAGCTGTAATAAAATATCTACTGTATATAGAGAACTGTAGTGACTAGTGATGTAGAGTACAAGATAGGCATATGAATGGCTAGAATTTATACATGATCTACTGAGTTTGCACATGACTACTTTGGAATTATTCACATGTCCACTTCTACTCCCCCGTTTCCCCAATCAATACACAAGGATCTATACAAGTTACGTTATTGTACATGATATCACATGGGGCCCATGAAAGGGTGCACATGATAGTATACATGAGGGCTCAGTAAACATGAGAGTACATGATCACATGAGTGCACATGAATAATAGAAGCATGGGAGTACATGATGATAGTGAAACACACATAACATGAAGTACCCGATGCTCCCGAGGGGGATAACATCTCATGTAAAGATCCATATAGTACCAATCCGTGTTACCAACGTGACAGCAACAAGTAAAGTAATCTAGAGCAAGAAGTAAAGCCTGAACAAGTATGAAACGGTCAGAGAATGTACTCGCCTGATAACTGAATGTTTGAAGAGGATATACTGTCTGAGGAGAGGTGTCTGGCTCCTAGTCAGAGCAATACAAGTCACAAAGTATCCCCAATGATAAAAATAAAGTATACAATGCATACTACATGATTCTAGGTCAAACTGGTCAAAAGTCAACTCTTGGTCAACTCTAATAGTCAACTAGGTCACAGGAAGTCATACTAGGTTACAGGAAATCAAACTAAGTCAATTAAAGTCAAACAAGGTCAAATAGGGTCAAACTAGTTAAACTATCTAGGGTTTAGTCAATCAATGGTCAGACTAGTCAAATACTAGTCAATATGGTCAAGCTAGGTCAATCTAGACTATCTAAGGTACTACACCACAAGGTTAAGGTATAACCAATACCTATACAAGTATACCACATATAAATACATATATATATAATACCAACCTTAATCCTATATTCAAGCTAATCCCATATTCCAATCTCAAGTCATGACTCAACTCTAAGTATCTAACTTAACCCCATACATATCTTATCTACATAGATCTTCCACAAAACCTAAGTCACAATGATATGCTTATATATAGGTCAAACCTAAACCAACTAGTTAATAGCCTAGGGTTTAGTCAAATCTTAGTCAATAAGTCCTTCTATGTTCATCCAAGCCATTTCTAGGTTAATTTGGTCATGGTTGACCCATAGTTGACTTTGGTCAACAATGGTCAATTATCTAGTCAAAGCTAGGTCAACACTAGTCAACTAGTTAGGGTTTTAGTCAAACTAGTCAAACTAGTTGTTTTAGGTCATTCCTAGTCATTTTTAGGTTAACTAGGTCACTCTTGACCTAAGGTTGACTTTGGTCAACTTCCAGTCAACAAGGGTCAACAATGGGTTTGAGGTCATTATGGCTAGCCCCAAACCATAGGCTAGTAATCCTAGGCCATAGGCTAATGATGGGGTTTTCATATAAACCTATAACTAGGAGTCATATATATATATATATATATATATATATATATATATATAGGTACACACTATCTATCACCACCCAATATCAATACAAACCCATATACTTTTAATACACTATATATAATACCCAACCCCACACATATATATATAAAATAACACTATGTATATATCTAATACAATATATATATCATATATATATATATACATATATATATATAAACAAAACTTATATATATATATATAATCATATATATAGAGAGAGGAAAGAGAGAGAGAGTGAGACAGTGAATCACAGACAGGGGGGGGGGGTTTCAGAACCTGGAACCACACCCCCAACACACACATAACAGAATACATATATACATATATATGTATATACATATAACTACACCTACACACAACCAAATACCCCTAAATTTCACCCACACTCACACATACATATATACTACACATATACATTCTAAAATACACTAATACAATGTATAATTTATATCAAAATTGAGTTTGAAATTCATCTTTACAAAACTGGAAAATAATACAAAACTGGAAAATTGGACTGTTTAGGTAAATATAGGTAAACTTGATTTCTCATACAAAACCGAGCTAAGGCTCGATTCGAAGGGTTGGTAACTGAGCCCCTAGGTGCCCTCTAGTGTCTAGGGGGCCTGACACGACACCACGACACATTTCGACGTGTCCACGACTCACAAAACCCAATCGGGTAAAACTGATACACACGCACACACACAGTATCGTGCACGCGTGCAACTCACCCTAGGACACGACACAGACACTCTCGTGTCTCGTGCACGTGCACGAATGTTCACCTAGGGGTAGGGTACGTGTCCAACACCCTGCACTGTGTCCACGTGTCGTGTAGAGGGGACACGACACGCGTATCAGAGAGGGAAATACGTGGTTTCAGACCGCGTCGTGCAGTGATGCACGCGTCTCGTGTACGCAACACAGGACACGACACATCTCGTGCTCGTGTCCTGGGGTTCGCCCTAGGTTCCTCTACACATGTGTCACCCTGACACGTGTACACGACTCGTGTACATGGGACACGAGACCCGTGTCAGAGCCATTTTTACGGCTGTACAGTGCAGTGCACGTCCCTTACGGGGACGATTCCGTGTCTGACACGACATGAGGTCATCCCAAACTTTGGGGATGACCTGTCAGTCAGTGCCCCGTGCTCTATGCCAATTTTGGCGTGTCCACGTGGCGTGTCCAGTGAGTTATTAGTGTCGGGTAGCAGGACACAAAATGTGACAGTGTGCAGTGCAGTGCAGTGTAGTGCAGTACAGTTCCCGTGAGTTCGTGTCCGATTTGGACACGAAAAAGGACACAACTCATGCTCAGTCACTAGGGGTTAGGGTTAGCTAGGTCTAGGCTAGATTTTGGTTCAAAAAGATTTGGAAAACAGTGAGTAATTTACACTATGACAGAACACAAATATATTAAATTTCAAATAGGATACGTGTCCGATACGGACACCAAATCAATCCTAAATCCTACCAAACTTTACCCACAGTATTGTTATCCCTATATGAATGCATTCATGAAAGAAAAACAGGAATTAGACTAGGTTTGGATATATTTACCTCTATGTGTGCAAGATCTTGAATTTTTACTAAATGAGGGTGATTAGCCTCAAAGCCCAACTTGTCCTTCCTTGGTGAAACTTGAGTAGCACACTTCCCTAGGCTCCCTTAGATTGTAGGTGACCTAATGGAGAAAACTAGAGGTTCAAAGCTTGAGAAATGGGAAAGTTATGGTCAAAAGAGTGGAAGGGTTTTTAGGTTTTTCTTGTGAATTGGTTTTTCATGAAACCATGGGAATGATTCTAAGTGCTAACTATATAGGAGAGAGGGGCAAGGGGGTGTGCTTGGCCGGCCACACCATGGCAAGGTGGTGGGTTCAAGGGTTCAAGACTTCTAGGCTAAGGCATAGACTTTGTTGCCAAAGTCTTGATATTTTGAGAAATTTTAGGAAAATATCCTAAAAGGTGATTTAGATATTTCTAATACTTTGACCCAATGATAATATCTATCCTTAGTCATTCTAGGTTAGGGGTTAACCTATAGATTAGGGTAATCTAAGTTAGGGATTATCAAGTCACTAATCAAAAGTCCATGAATAGTAAAATCTCACTAATCCCACTAAATTCCAAATAAATTCCTAAAAATTACCAAAATACCCCTACGGCTAAAAATCACTAAAATAATATTCTAAGCCTATGGTCAAGCTCTCATGGTCATGGCAACTTCTAGGTTAGAGAAACTAGGGTTTACACTAAGGTTTACTAACAAAGTCACAAGTCATGACTTAGCATGACTTTAGAAATGGTTTAACTTAATTAAAATCACCAGAAAATCATACCATGACTAAAATACCATTAATAAACAATAGGAAATAATAAATTTTCAAAAATCCCCAATTTTAGAAAACAGGGTGTTACAAGTCTACCCACCTTAAATTAATTTCGTCCTCGAAATTTAGATGGTCGTACTCCTTCTAGGTCAAACCTCCAACAATCAAGGACGAAGCCACTACCTAGGCAACATACAAGGTCAACAAGCAAAATATGGGTAGTAAACCTATACTGGGTCATGTCCAAGAATTGGCTGGCAGTTTCAGGTCATAAGGTGTCCTGAATTCAAATCGAAGCCAAAAGTAACTCCGTGGGGTAAATCAGGATGGACCCTCGGGTCAAGAAGATCGTACTAAGCAATGAAGCACACAATGGTATGCCTGAGTGGGACACTAAGGTCATGGGTGTAGTATGTCATGTCGAGGTCATGTATGTGAAGTCAGTTTTGAGAAAACAACTAGTCTTGTGCTCCAAATTTAAAAGTCACGGTAATGTACCTACGATGATCATAAGTTAGAGTGGGAAGGGTCTATGGCCTAAATTGAACCAAAAATCGTGATGAAATAGTGGTACCAGGGGGACAGGTTAAATGGAACAGTCTGTGGTCTCATCTAGGTGCACTAGTCATTATAGATCAATACTGTCCTATGGTATCAAAATGTACAAGCAATCTAAGGTAATTGGGAAGGTAAGGAAACAACAATCATCAAGGCTATAGGGTCGTCTACCATCCTATATGAAAATAGGTCATTAATAAGTAACTGAGAAATCATTAAAGTTATCCTTCCATAAAAGAAAATTGAAAATTTAGGTACAAACAATCACAAATAGATTTTAGTCTTGACACGATCTAAGTTGATCAATTTCAGGGAAAAAAAATAGAGATTTGGGCAAGATGGGAAATCAATAAAAATTAAGTATGAGCATGAGCATCCAATGATGAAGATCCAGGTCATGATAAATTTAATTCAACTGGATACGAATACGAGGTTCATAGGCGATTAAAATAATTCCAAGGAGAATTGTCGAGGCTGTTGTGGATAAGATTCTAGGGTAAGTTTAACTGTGTCCATCCACGTAGATTAATATATGAAAAAGCGAACCAAAACGCAATAGGTTGATCAGACCATCATGCGCCGGTTCTGATTAGATAATATGTTAGAGGGTGCGCACCCAATAAAATATATCATGATCAAGCTCGAAAAAGGATAAGCTTGTAAAACTAAGGATAAATTCATAGCATAAGATATAAGTAAGGGTGGAAATGATGAAAGAAGATACATAGTCCAAGATTCTTAACCAATCGGGTCAAGCATTCAAGGTAAGGTACAAGGTTAAGTATTTGAGGGTTCAAGCAGAACACCATCACATGCCAGTTCGAAAGAATTTAGCCAAGGTGGATCTCTAATTGAAATAAGAATTAATTTGGTATCATGGTAGAGGTTATAGTTTAGCCATTTGACCAGAAAATCATATCAAGAAAATAGAGTACAAGGAGACGGGTTTTAGTGGGACATGGAATACCTACATGAAGGTAGGCTAGTCTAGGTCTTATATGTAAAGTTTGTTGGGAGATAACAGCTAGTATTATACTCTGAATATCTAAGTCGCGGTAAAGGACATCCAATGGTCTAGAATAGAAAGTGGTAGTTCGAGACGTGACAAATTGATGCAAAAATTGAAGAGGATCAAATTAACCCATGAAATAAAATTAATTAGGAATTCAGTAAATAATTTAGGAACACAGTCCTAGGGATAGATAGGCTACTAGATGAATATAGTTAGGGTTCGATCAAATCAAAGGTCAAGGTTAGAAGGTCTCAATAAGTCTTAATTTGAGGAAATGTCAAGTAAGTCAGATTTGGGATACAGTCACATAGATTAGTAAACAGAGTTTAAGCAAGATGCAAAATAGAGAGGACAGTTCATTTTAATGAAAGGCAATTAGCAAGAGGATTAGATGGCAAGAAACAGATAAGAGTTTTCTCATAATTGTGATTGAGTACCCAAAAAATAAAAGATATTAATCTAATACTAAGAAATTAAAATCAATAACTACAAAATTTCCAAAATCATCAACTAACACCAGGATTCAAAGTTCTATAGTGAATCCTCCAAAATCAAATTCAATCAAGGGAAAAGGAGTTTTAAATCGTAATTTCAAATGAGATTCTCAAGGGTCATCCCAGGAATCTCTCAAAGTATCCTAGCAGTGATTGAGTATCCACTCTCTCTAAGCCTACTCCTCAAATCCTATCGCAGGCTGTAGTGATACTCTAGTTCGAATACCACTACATAAACTCGACCTGCATGGGCCACCACTAAAACGTGTCACGACCCGCACCCACTGTCAAGGTACGAGAACGTAACAACGCCCAGCCTACGCCGCAGTATCGGCGGTAGAACGCTGTCCTAGGTCAATCATCTAACAATATAAAAGTACCTGTACAGTATATACTCTCCGAATAGAGGTGACATAACAATATACATCTCAATCACATCTAGGGTAGAAGAATGAGAGACAGATAGATAGATAGTAACTCAAGAGAACAGTATCATAGATGAATAAGTCTAAGTGTCTAGTACAACATAATATCCAGAACTGTCAACTCATAATACAAAGTCTAAGAGTCTATACATCTCCACATCTCAAAATACAACACAGAATGTGAGACAAAAAGATATAGAAAAGACTGCCTAGACTAAACTGGTCTAGACTACTGGAACATCATCCTCAGCTGCAGGTGGATCCTGCTGAGGGTCCACAACATAAGTATCATCTAGTCCTGCTCCATAATAGGTAGACAACAGGGCCTCCTCCTCATCCTCTGTAATATTTTCAACAGGTCCAATCAGGACGGGAACGAGCACAAAACATCTCGCACAGTGCATATCATGTTAGGAAATACGATACAGGCAATAGAGTAAGATACATGAACTGCTGAAAGGAAATGTACGCTGTAAAAGAGATAGCTGTAATGAAATATCTACTGTATATAGAGAACTGTAGTGACTAGTGATGTAGAGTACAAGATAGGCATGTGAATGGCTAGAATTTATACATGATCTACTGAGTTTGCACATGACTACTTTGGAATTATTCACATGTCCACTTCTACTCCCCCGTTTCCCCAATCAATACACAAGGATCTATACAAGTTACGTTATTGTACATGATATCACATAGGGCCCATGAAAGGGTGCACATGATAGTATACATGAGGGCTCAGTAAACATGAGAGTACATGATCACATGAGTGCACATGAATAATAGAAGCATGGGAGTACATGATGATAGTGAAACACACATAACATGAAGTACCCGATGCTCCCGAGGGAGATAACATCTCATGTAAAGATCCATATAGTACCAATCCGTGTTACCAACGTGACAGCAACAAGTAAAGTAATCTAGAGCAAGAAGTAAAGCCTGAACAAGTATGAAACGGTCAGAGAATGTACTCGCCTGATAACTGAATGTCTGAAGAGGATATACTGTCTGAGGAGAGGTGTCTGGCTCCTAGTCAGAGCAATACAAGTCACAAGTATCCCCAATGATAAAAATAAAGTATACAATGCATACTACATGATTCTAGGTCAAACTGGTCAAAAGTCAACTCTTGGTCAACTCTAATAGTCAACTAGGTCACAGGAAGTCATACTAGGTTACAGGAAATCAAACTAAGTCAATTAAAGTCAAACAAGGTCAAATAGGGTCAAACTAGTTAAACTATCTAGGGTTTAGTCAATCAATGGTCAGACTAGTCAAATACTAGTCAATATGGTCAAGCTAGGTCAATCTAGACTATCTAAGGTACTACACCACAAGGTTAAGGTATAACCAATACCTATACAAGTATACCACATATAAATACATATATATATAATACCAACCTTAATCCTATATTCAAGCTAATCCCATATTCCAATCTCAAGTCATGACTCAACTCTAAGTATCTAACTTAACCCCATACATATCTTATCTACATAGGTCTTCCACAAAACCTAAGTCACAATGATATGCTTATATATAGGTCAAACCTAAACCAACTAGTTAATAGCCTAGGGTTTAGTCAAATCTTAGTTAATAAGTCCTTCTATGTTCATCCAAGCCATTTCTAGGTTAATTTGGTCATGGTTGACCCATAGTTGACTTTGGTCAACAATGGTCAATTATCTAGTCAAAGCTAGGTCAACACTAGTCAACTAGTTAGGGTTTTTTGTCAAACTAGTCAAACTAGTTGTTTTAGGTCATTCCTAGTCATTTTTAGGTTAACTAGGTCACTCTTGACCTAAGGTTGACTTTGGTCAACTTCCAGTCAACAAGGGTCAACAATGGGTTTGAGGTCATTATGGCTAGCCCCAAACCATAGGCTAGTAATCCTAGGCCATAGGCTAATGATGGGGTTTTCATATAAACCTATAACTAGGAGTCATATATATATATATATATATATATATATATATATATATATATATATATATATATATATAGATATATATATATATATATATATATATATATATATAACTATATCTATATATATAGGTACACGCTATCTATCACCACCCAATATCAATACAAACCCATATACTTTTAATACACTATATATATTACCCAACCCCACACATATATATATATAAAATAACACTATGTATATATCTAATACAATATATATATATATATATATATATATATAACAAAACTTATATATATATATATAATCATATATAGAGAGAGGAAAGAGAGAGAGAGTGAGACAGTGAATCACAGACAGGGGGGGGGGGTTTCAGAACCTGGAACCACACCCCCAACACACACATAACAGAATACATATATACATATATATGTATATACATATAACTACACCTACACACAACCAAATACCCCTAAATTTCACCCACACTCACACATACATATATACTACACATATACATTCTAAAATACACTAATACAATGTATAATTTATATCAAAATTGAGTTTAAATTCATCTTTACAAAACTGGAAAATAATACAAAACTGGAAATTGGACTGTTTAGGTAAATATAGGTAAACTTGATTTCTCATACAAAACCGAGCTAAGGCTCGATTCGAAGGGTTGGTAACTGAGCCCCTAGGTGCCCTCTAGTGTCTAGGGGGCCTGACACGACACCACGACACATTTCGACGTGTCCACGACTCACAAAACCCAATCGGGTAAAACTGATACACACGCACACACACAGTATCGTGCACGCGTGCAACTCACCCTAGGACACGACACAGACACTCTCGTGTCTCGTGCACGTGCACGAATGTTCACCTAGGGGTAGGGTACGTGTCCAACACCCTGCACTGTGTCCACGTGTCGTGTAGAGGGGACACGACACGCGTATCAGAGAGGGAAATACGTGGTTTCAGACCGCGTCGTGCAGTGATGCACGCGTCTCGTGTACGCAACACAGGACACGACACATCTCGTGCTCGTGTCCTGGGGTTCGCCCTAGGTTCCTCTACACATGTGTCACCCTGACACGTGTACACGACTCGTGTACATGGGACACGAGACCCGTGTCAGAGCCGTTTTCACGGCTGTACAGTGCAGTGCACGTCCCTTGCGGGGACGATTCCGTGTCTGACACGACACGAGGTCATCCCAAACTTGGGGATGACCTGTCAGTCAGTGCCCCGTGCTCTATGCCAATTTTGGCGTGTCCACGTGGCGTGTCCAGTGAGTTATTAGTGTCGGGTAGCAGGACACAAAATGTGACAGTGTGCAGTGCAGTGCAGTGTAGTGCAGTGCAGTTCCCGTGAGTTCGTATCCGATTTGGACACGAAAAAGGACACAACTCGTGCTCAGTCACTAGGGGTTAGGGTTAGCTAGGTCTAGGCTAGATTTTGGTTCAAAAAGATTTGGAAAACAGTGAGTAATTTACACTATGACAGAACACAAATATTAAATTTCAAATAGGATACGTGTCCGATACGGACACCAAATCAATCCTAAATCCTACCAAACTTTACCCACAGTATTGTTATCCCTATATGAATGCATTCATGAAAGAAAAACAGGAATTAGACTAGGTTTGGATATATTTACCTCTATGTGTGCAAGATCTTGAATTTTCACTAAATGAGGGTGATTAGCCTCAAAGCCCAACTTGTCCTTCCTTGGTGAAACTTGAGTAGCACACTTCCCTAGGCTCCCTTAGATTGTAGGTGACCTAATGGAGAAAACTAGAGGTTCAAAGCTTGAGAAATGGGAAAGTTATGGTCAAAAGAGTGGAAGGGTTTTTAGGTTTTTCTTGTGAATTGGTTTTTCATGAAACCATGGGAATGATTCTAAGTGCTAACTATATAGGAGAGAGGGCAAGGGGGTGTGCTTGGCCGGCCACACCATGGCAAGGTGGGTTCAAGGGTTCAAGACTTCTAGGCTAAGGCATAGACTTTGTTGCCAAAGTCTTGATATTTTGAGAAATTTTAGGAAAATATCCTAAAAGGTGATTTAGATATTTCTAATACTTTGACCCAATGATAATATCTATCCTTAGTCATTCTAGGTTAGGGGTTAACCTATAGATTAGGATAATCTAAGTTAGGGATTATCAAGTCACTAATCAAAAGTCCATGAATAGTAAAATCTCACTAATCCCACTAAATTCCAAATAAATTCCTAAAAATTACCAAAATACCCCTATGGCTAAAAATCACTAAAATGATATTCTAAGCCTATGGTCAAGCTCTCATGGTCATGGCAACTTCTAGGTTAGAGAAACTAGGGTTTACACTAAGGTTTACTAACAAAGTCACAAGTCATGACTTAGCATGACTTTAGAAATGGTTTAACTTAATTAAAATCACCAGAAAATCATACCATGACTAAAATACCATTAATAAAAATAGGAAATAATAAATTTTCAAAAATCCCCAATTTTAGAAAACAGGGTGTTACACCCACTAACACTAGGATACCATATCAACCTTGGTAATATTGGCATCCCAAAACTAATACCTTTGTCGTAAGGTAAACTATCATTTAACTTGAAGGTAAAGGTAATTCATATTTACCTTAAGATACTAACTTGGTATCATGAGATACCAAGATAACTCTCAAATATCTAATTAACTAACTATCTAAAGTACTAACATAATATCTTAACTAATATCTAACATATAATCTATAGAGACAACTTGCTAACATACCAATATCTAGAACTAATATAACCTACTAATATATCAATATCTAACATACTAGATATCTAACATCAAACTATCTAACAACATATCAATATCTAACAAAATACTAACCTCTACTATCTAACTAACACTAATACTAACAAATATAACTTACACTAACATATAACACACTCTAATATATCTAACCCTCTACTAACCAATATCTAACAAACATACTAACATATAACTTACACACATAAAACAACTCTAACATATCTAACCCTCTACTAACCAACATCTAACAAACATACTAACTATATTACCTAATAATATATATATTATATATATATATATATATATATATATTATATATTATATATATATATATATATATATAATATATATATATATATATATATATATGTACTATAGCATACATATACTCGACAACCTATGATACCTACATTCACTTAATATTCATACTATATAGGCTCATAGGTTACACAAAATGCCTATATCGTATATTCACTCTTCTACTTAAAATCAATACTGTACCAATTGAACCTTCACTAAATTCTAGGAATAATGTATATTTTAGTCCTTCATATTAGCTTTCCGAAACTTCAAACGGATCGTATTTTCGTGTCCGAAAGCTCCCGGAATCACGAAAATACCGAAACACGTTCGTCTTTCGTACAGCTGACAAAACAGTTATACAGAATGTTCTAGAATGTATTTCACCTATTAATATATATATTTGGAAAGCTAACTTTGATACGGTTCTTTTAAAAAATAGAAGATCAATTGGAATTTTAAGCTAAAAGTTATGATATTTCTAAGTTGTTATGGCTACTAAAAACGTGTATGAATATTATAACGAATTTGGGTTGTTTGGACAAAAGAAACACATCTCACTCTCCACACCACTCAAGACACACATCAAACCACACTCCCATCTCCTCTAACACAAGCACACCACTAACAACATATCCACACACACATCTAAATATATGAAATATCTAACATACCTATATATACAAAACAGTCCATTATATAAAGAGACACTAAATGACAAGTTGAGGCTAAAATATGACATGTAGACTAAACCACTTAGATCTAACCATGGGAATCCAAATAAAACTCATTCTAACCATCCTAACTAACATCAATTCATCCTCTAACATGTCTAAAACTGAAATTAAAATATAATTAAACCTATTAGACATTAAACCAACACATAAGGTGTCCTAATTTGAGATCTAATAAGTAGGACACAAGGCACAATTCTAACTTGCTTTAGAGAGCTCCAAATGGCCTCAACCTTGAATCTAAAGGGGTTATAAGGGTGGATCCTATGGATTCAAAACTAACTAATATGCACAGAAATCAATTTAGAGGGTTGGTTTTACCTATTGGGAGTGGGATCCCAATGATACTCTCAAGGACACGGCTCCGATACGAAGATCCTTCCAAAATGGACACTCCTTCTTGCACTTTGATCCAAATCTTTGCTAGCACCCTCCCTTGATAGTATAAGAAGGTTGGATGGAAGTTTTGGTGGAGGAATGAAGAGATTTGGAGATCAAATCAAAGAGGAAAGCTCTCTAATTTGGAGAAGAACACTTTGTGAAAGAAAAGAGGCAAGATGGAATAAAATAAAAGGAAGGGAGGCTAACCTACCTATAGTGGCTGCCATTAAACCCTATTTGGACCTTGGAAGAAAGCCCAATAAGGCCTCAACTAGTCCTCTTGGTTAATTTTAAGTTAGGTTCAAGTTTGGAATCAAAAGGGTTAAATTTAAGCCTCTAACTTAACCAATCTAACAAGTGGAATTAGTCTAAACTTACTAAATTAATTAGTGGGGTTTGTGGGCCATGACTAACTAATCTTGGGGTCCCGTCTAGAGTCTAAGCTACCCGGGTCACTAACACAAGTCGGAACGAAACGAAACTCAAACCCGACTAAACAAATCCCGTAAAATCAATATTAAAATATAAAATTTCCAAAATATTAAAATATAAAAAAATGATCAAAATCATAATGCATCAATTTAATATTATTAAAATAATCTAAAATTTACCAATTAATCAAAATCCTAAATAATTTAAAAGTCACAAAATGACCAAAATACCATTCCTAAAAAGTGGTAATTAGCTAATCTAATCACATGGGTTAGGCCTCCATGGTCATGGTTAGTCTCTAGGCTAAGCAGCTCTAAGGTTACACTATCCAAAGAACAAAATCATAAAACACTAATTTAATGATATTAAAATGATCAAAATTTATCAATAAATCAATAACATGATTTAAACCTATTATTAAATAATCAATTTTACAAAAGTTTAAAATTACCCTCATTTTAGAAAAGTGGTGGTTACAAATCTACCCTCCTTAGAAAAATTTTGTCCTCAAAATTAAGATGGTTGTACTCCTTATAGAGTTCCGTCCCCAACAATCATGGTCTTAGAAGCTCATCTAAATCATACAATTTGAAAGAATAACATACGGGGTCATGGCAGACAATATCAGTCTGAGGTCTCATCTAGCTATACTAGCCATACTACAGCACAAGGCAATCACAAGGTATCAAAATATACAAACAAGGGGTGTAACAAAATATCACAAAAGACATGCTAAAGCCTAGGTCGAAAACTCACCTCAAATTAGGTCTGGGACTAAAACCCTCCTACAAGCAGGGCCTAAATTCCCAAGGCATTTCTCATAAATCATGCTCTTGTTAAAACTCTTATTCCTTCTTTCTGATCTTACTCTCCCTTATCCACTTAATCATCCCAAAAATTTAAATTCCTACACCTTGTCCTAACTTGGATCCAAAATTTCAAGGTCAAAGTCTATGAAATCCTCGAACTTGTTCAAATCACTGTCCTCGAATTTTTCGAAGCTAATACTACTATGTCATGCAGGAACTTATTCTTTATTATAAAATCGACATTCGTATTTCCTTCACGTACACCTTCAAATATTATTTTTCTTAAATTTTAAAACCTCTACAAAATCTTTAAATTTTCCCATAACCAAAATCCTTGTGTACACTCTGTCCTCTTACCAACATCTTATTCAATTTTGGTATCATCATCGCTTCATAGTTACTTTTCCATTTTTAAATTCCTAAATTTAGCATCACAATCTTAAGTAAAATATTTCGAGAATCAATAACCTAAAATTATTCAAGTCCACAAAATAAATCGACCTCGAATATCCTTATTGTTTCTAAAGTACACCTACGAAATATCACTGTTCTAACCATCAATAATCCTACTATCCTTTTGGTGAGCCGGAGGGGTCACTACCTTCTGAGCAGACTAACATCCAATATGAAACTGATAGTCAAAATCAATAGAGATTTAACTATAAAGGGTTACTAGTCTAATGTCAACTAGACTACCATACCTAAGAATAAGTCCTAATACAAGCTATCAAACCATTATACTATGGAAGAGTTATAACTAATGAAGTTCTACAAAGAATTTGTAGCTGCCCTTCCCAGAAAAATTTGAAATATTTTTATTATCATTTATTTTATTGGAATGGTGATTTTAAATTTTATAGATAATTATTTAGTTAATTATTACAGTAGATGATTTTAGCCATGGTGGAGTTTTGGAGTACAAGACGGTTAGGAATCATGGCACGGATAGTGCAGTGGCGTGCTTTGACTAGTGTTTAGCCATGGTAGGGGAATGCCGAGCCATAGGAGTGTCCTAACTAGGAAAACCAGGCCAAGTTGCGACTTAATCCTTACCGAAGTTTTATATTATTATTTATATTAATGAGTTTTAGGGAACCTGATTGTACCGAACTAGTCCAGACTGGACCTGAACTGAGCCCAAGCCCATGTAGTCATGCGGCACGTCCGATGACATGCGTGTTGATGTATTTTGGTGAGTAGGTGGTTTTCCGTTCTAACGATTTAATGAATGTTCCTAAGTATTCATAATTTAATATTATAAATATCATCATTTGTAGAAAATGGGTCTTGGTGCATTTTGGGATTATTAGACTACATGTATGGTATATATATATCATTACTGTTTTATTGAATTTATTATTATTATTATTTTATTGGGGTTTATTATTTAATATTATTGTTATTATTAGTTATATGTTGGTCAATATATATATATATATATATATATATATATATAATATATATATATATATATATATATATATATATATGCATGTTCTATAAATAGGCCACACCATAGGAATAGATAATATTAGATTTTTATTTAAATAATTTAGAGTATTATGCATATACATAGGCTAGGTGTATAAATATATATAGATATATAAGAATATATATATATATATATATATATAATATATATATATATATATATATATATATATATATATATATTATATATATTATATATATATCTGTATATATGAGATTCTCATGAGATATGAAAATCTCGTGAGATTTTCATATCTCACGAGTGGCAAATCTCTCCCAGGACCGACCCTCTCAATAGAAACAACAGTTTAAATAGATAGGTTGGGATAGAGAGGGAAATCTCTCTCGACTACAAACCAAAACTCTAAAAACCCTAAGTCCCCAAACTACGCCATAGCCACCATGGGGGACCCCCAGGTTTGTGCGCGCTGCCCCGACGCGGCCAGGCCGTCGAACAACCGTCGGAGCAGGCCGGACACCGCGGCATCGCGCACAGGACACAGAGCAGCAACAACAGCAGTGTAGGGCCGGAAGCAAACTTCGCGATGCAAAATCTCAACGATCGTTCGATCGTTTCGCGAACCGTAAACTCTGGTATGATCACAATATAACCGTCTTTAATCCCTGTTAATTGGTTTAAGTTTTAGTGACCCAAAACTCGAGAAAGATCGAGTTGAAATTGCCGAGAAAACTGTCAAAATAGGACAGTTCATAGCAGTCCAACTACTCTAGTTCGCGGCCAGTTTTCTCCCAATCCATATATGATTTCGTAAATCTATTTGAAGACACTTATAGACAATATATAGGAGATGGAAACCCTTCTTTTAGTTTCCATATTCATGCATTGTGTGCCGATTAATCAGTCCCCAAAGTTAGGAAAAATATGTTTTAAAATATTAAAATCTAGAAAAATCTCTCGATACGACGTGCGTCCCGCCAATCCGGGCGACGTGGTCGCGAACTGAAAGAATCGAAAGGTGCGTAATGGCTTCGTGGACGTGTGGGCTTTGACGGAATTCAAATTGGTCGCTGTTGTGCGCGACGAATTTGATGCGTATCCGTCGAAATTTACCGTATCGGCCCCTTTGCACAAACTCCAATTACTTTGTGCATGCTCGTCAACAAAACTTGTGCCAGCAGGAGCGTATCATTTTTCTGGTCCAGTATGCCAAGTTTGGTCCAATTCTGAGACAGTTGATTGGATCGCCGTTTCGCGGGTCCCACGATCCAATTCAACGGGCGATTTTGTGCACGGCCCGCCCGGAATCCAACTCTGGACATACGGTTGGATTCGTATCAAAAAACTGGATCCATACACATGTAGTTTGATGACTTTAGAGACCGTTGACTCTGGCACATTTTTGGTGCAAAGCGGGTCCAACGGCGGACACCGTTTTGACCCAAAATTACCGTTTTGCCCCTGTGTCCAGAATTGAACTTAAGGACAGGCAATCATTGCTATTTTGACTATTTTGAGAACAATGGTAATATTTATTTCAGCATCTGGAGACTGTTGTTCGGGTTTTGACTAGTATGGCACATTGAGTGGTTCAGATTGTCGGTTTCACCAGCAGAGGACCCCAGACGAGTACAGTTTATTGTTTGTTTTTAGTATTGATCTTTAATATACATCAGTATTTAGTCGATAGATATGTGATTTCAGTTTTTGTTGATTTTGTTCCTTGTTGTGTCGGGAGGTGAAGTACCAACGATGTGTGATCTGACTTTAGACCGTGTAGATCGTGTAGACCGTGTTTATTATTGTATTTATTTTTGTAGACAGTGTAACTTTAGACCGTGTAGACCGTGTTTATTATTGCATTTAAAACTGTGTAGTTCGTGATTATTATTTTGTAGACAGTGTTCTTTATTGCAATATTTCTGTAGACCGTGTAATTGTAGACCGTGTAACTGTAGACCGTGTAACTGTAGACCGTGTAATTGTAGACCGTGTAACTGTAGACCGTGTAACTTTAGACCGTGTAGACCGTGTCGCATAATTGTTTCGAGATCGATCACATATCAAAGGTACTTCAGTGGGTCAGTTGGTGAGTATTTTATTACATTTCATTTTCTGTTCTTATTATTCAGTTTTATTGTCTTTCTTCATTTTATTTTATGAATCATATGTCTAAAGGCTAACCTCTGTAGTATAGTCATTTTCATATATTGGAACTGCATTCGGTGAATTATACTCGTTCCATTCCTGACTGAAAACTATTTTTTCAGGTTAGCCGTGGATTCACTTAGCATGGAAGTTATGGGTGTACTTGCAGACGAAAAGCCTAGAGACTAACTAGATAGCTGAGTTGTAGTCATTTCAATATTTGTACAAGTTTATTTTCTACAAATATAAAACTTGTGAATATTGTAAGTTAAATTAATTATGTGAATGAGCATTATTTGTGATTTGATCTTTATGGCCGTGACAGCGTTCTACCGCCGACACTGCGGCGTAGGCTGGCTTGGACACATCTCGTATCCATTTTTAAAAAAAGGGTGCGGGTCGTGACAAGTTTTTGTGGTGGCCCATGCAGGTATGTTTTCGCAAGTCAGCGAACTCGTGATAGTACTTAAGTTAGTCGTACTATTACGAGCCTGCGACTAAGAAATGCTCATTCACAAGTTAGGGTTAATTTAATTTAAGAGAATGACTAGGACTGGGAGTCCCTTATACAAATTTACCGATGGGTAGTCTAGGCCATGGAATTTAGATGAGGAGTTATTAATTTGGATAAGTTTGTCAGATCCCCATAGGTGCACTATTACCTCTTGATAGGACAATATGATCCAATGAGAATGGATTATTCACTTGGTGAGGCAGAGCTTCATAGAATTAATGATCTAACCTTGATAAATTGTGCAAATTCTTCTCTTTGCCTCTTTAGATATCATTCTCATATCTTAGTCTGAATTGCCTATTTAGGCCCTTTTGCCCTAAGGATTATTATTTTATGTAATTCCTGATTGTGATATCCATATATGAACCCCGAGTTGGTTTTGATTCAAGTTTTTCCCCATGGTTGAATATACATATGAAATAGATACTAGGATGTTTGTATTTTTTGTCTTCAGTTATTTCCCTTCCTGTTCACCTTTTATTTTAAGGGTTGTGACTGATAGTACTTACGCTTTATTTCCTAGTCAACATGTTTGAATCTCTAGGAGCTCATGAATTTTTACAGATATAGTTAAAGGAATGTTAGTTAACTCATAATGGCAGGATAGCAGCGCACTGTCGCCATTTATTTGAATTAGGGAGACTATGTATTCACTGCAGCCAGCAGCGCACTGGCGAGGCCCGATCCCTAGAGTTAAAATTGGTTTAAGAAAATATAGGTTATAGAATATTGCTAAACTATAGCTAGTGGTCCTCTTTTGACCGTAGTCACCCTTGTGTTAATATAAGATAGAGTATCGAATAACATATCATCCTGAAATCACGAATCCAAGGGTTACCACAGCCCGAGAGTATACGGGCGAGACATAACTCTCGGTGAAATGACTTCAGATATGATTACAAGTTTAGGATACTATGGAGGATAGGACAATGCCATGTATGTCCCATAAGACCTGAAGCCAATATTAGTAGAAGTTTTGTAAGTTGGGTAGCACGTCTCCCGATCTAGCATTCCGTGGTCCTTGTGACCTATTGACGGGGATATTGATTGACGCTAATAAGTTTACCTAGAATATAGAATTTTGAGGTTCATAACCCATAGTCAACCAAGGCCTTGGATAAGAAGATAGTAGGAAGACTGTATAAGCAAGAACACCTGGTAAATTTTTGATTCTCACAAAACTCGGACTACTTGTAACTCCTTTCAAAATCTCGCGTACTCGTATTTTGACTATCTTGACCAATGCTGCTATTATAGCCTAGTTTTACAAGCTCACTCTGTTCTCGAGCTTGATTCATGACATATGTTTAGTGGGGACGCCTGCTAACATATTGGCAATTCCTCTTGAATTATACATTCGCCTTTGAACCACGTAATTGTTTCAGTGACATCTTTCTTGGACTCTTTATTATTTTTTTCTTTCACTAGTTTGGAAAGACGAAGGCTCGTAATTGGCAGAGAGATACAAAGTAATCCCCATAACTATGGTAGTTGTATACACAAGGGTAGCTACCATCGGCCAGTCATGTGATTGAGTTACTCGTTCTTCTCTCGATCCTCAAACTACTATTGGGACTTTCAAGCCATCTGAATTTGAGAATGATTAGGGTTTTACCCTTAGTCAAAATGCCAACCTAGGAGACTATCTATTCTCAAGAAACCAAATGGCGTGAGCCTCTAACTATTTGCTTGAAGCTTTCTTTAACTAGACCCTTGTGACAATAGTCTGGCAGGTTTGACCCCAATAGAAACTCACGACTCAGTTGTTAGAATCTTTTCGTAGGATGTGCCTTAGAGTTGGTTATCTCGTCGAAAACTCTCGTATATTGTGGACGAGTAGGTCATTCTATTTTATCGACCATGCGTCGTTGTACACACTCGTTTTCCAATTATTGAGGCACGATCCTTAACTTGACTTATATCTATCGTATCCCGTTACGCCGTGCCTCATTCTTTACCAACAAGAGTCGGGATACAGTATCTGGACTTTGAAATTCTTCTGACCTCATTATTCCTAAAACTATGTCCTAACTTCTAAGGTGGGTAGACGGTAAGCCTTCTAAAATTTTTGGGATACACAAGGATTATTGATTGATTAGAATAATTTCCATTAGGATGATAGTTATTGTTCCATGGACTCCCACTTTCCAATTAGATTATTTTGGGTCCTAGGCCGTGTCATTAATATTCGGAGCACGAGACCAGCTGTTACCTTCCAACAAATTTTATATGCAAGATCTAGACGAGTCCACCTTCACCTAGGTATATCATGTTCCACTCAAACACGTCCCCTTGTACTCTATTTTTATGGTACGACTTTCAGGTCAAAAGGACTAGCTATAACCCTTACCATAATACCAGTATGCTCCCCGACTTCCATTAGAGCCTCAACCTCAACTCAGTCCATCCGACCCAATATATGGTTGTGATCGACTCGAAGCCCACTACACACGTGTCACTAGTGTGCCACTTAATTGTGTCTTCTCGTGCTACTTAAACACAAAATTTACTGAAGGTACATTTTTGGGCTTTAAGAACCTAGCTAACTAACCCGACGGGCAACTAGCTCAACCCCTTGGGTAGAAACCTATTCTAGGTTACCCTAACCTAGTAGAAATAGTTTATCATAGGGAACTTGTCCAGTCCATTTAGATTGAAGTCCAAGGTTCATCCAACCAATGATAGATGTCCAATCATGAACCTATTAGGACCCAGTAAAACCCATCCATACGTACCACCATATTTGGACTATAAAATCGAACTATTTGAGATAGCTCCCTATACCGATTATGTAGCCTCCATCTCTTAGAATGTGACGTCATTCGTAACCATTATCTCCATCTACCTAGAAGTCGCGATACGATCTTGTATTGCATTTATAACCCTTGCTTACGTGTTTAAATAACCACGAAAAAAATCACAATCTTGATTTCTCAAATTCCGTTCTATTATGGAACCTGTTCAGAATTTCGAGAACAGAACTTCTGTATTGCACGGATTGCAAGCCCCTCTAAGAAATGAAGGGTTCTTGATTTAGCAAGTGACTGGGCTAGAATAGCCACCCTAGCAAATAAAGTCAATGGTTCATAGACCTTCTTTCTAGCTGCATCATTAGATACCCTCTACCGCTCTTGAAACTTCTTAATTACCCTCGGTTATTCTTCCTTATCTTTCCGTCCTTCTTATTTCAGAGCGGCGAGTGGTCATGCTTATTAGGATTTATCACTAACTCTTAGCTACTTGTGTTAAATTGTTGATTGTTAGATTGGGATATTTAATAGAGAGCAGATTTTAGAGGCCACAAACAGTAGATATCTATTTATAGCAATTAGTTGGATGATTATAAAGTTTTAGTGACATGAGATTTGAGGGAGTAGTGTGACCAAAGGTGGGTAGAAGTCTCCAGAGTTTCGTAGTTAAAATGGCTAGGAGGAGGATTTAAACTGTTTTGAGGAATTAAAAATTCGAGGAGATGAAGGTAATGGTAGATTTCTTTTTGAATTTAAGGAATAGTTACGAATTAGAATTTCGAGGACGAAATTTTTTTTAAGGTGGGTAGATTTGCAGCTGCCCTTTCCAAAAATTTGGAATATTTTTTATTATCATTTATTTTATTGGAATGGTGATTTTAAATTTTATAGATAATTATTTAGTTAATTATTACAGTAGATGATTTTAGCCATGGTGGAGTTTTGGAGTACAAGGCGGTTAGAAATCATGGCACGGATAGTGCAGTGGCGTGCTTTGACTAGTGTTTAGCCGTGGTAGGGGAATGCCGAGCCATAGGAGTGTCCTAACTAGGAAAACCAGGCCAAGTTGCGACTTAACCCTTACCGAAGTTTTATTCATTTATTATTTATATTAATGAGTTTTAGGGAACCTGATTGTACCGAACTAGTCCAGACTGGACCCGAACTGAGCCCAAGCCCATGTAGTCATGCGGCACGTCCGATGACATGCGTGTTGATGTATTTGGTGAGTGGGTGGTTTTCCGTTCTAACGATTTAATGAATATTCCTAAGTATTCATAATTTAATATCATAAATATCATCATTTGTAGAAAATGGGTCTTGGTGCATTTTGGGATTATTAGACTGCATGTATGGTATATATATATATACCATTACTGTTTTATTGAATTTTATTATTATTATTATTACTTATTGGGGTTATTTATTTAATATTATTGTTATTATTAGTTATTATGTTGGTCAAATATACATATATGCATGTTCTATAAATAGGCCACACCATAGGAATAGATAATATTAGATTTTTATTTAAATAATTTAGAGTATTATGCATAACATAGGCTAGGTGTATATATATATATATATATATATAATATATATATATATATATATAGGAGATTCTCATGAGATATCAAAATCTCGTGAGATTTTCATATCTCACGAGTGGCAAATCTCTCCCAGGATCGACCCTCTCAATAGAAACAACAGTTTAAATAGATAGGTTGGGATAGAGAGGGAAATCTCTCTCGACTACAAAAAACTCTAAAAACCCTAAGTCCCCAAACTACGCCACAGCCACCATGGGCGACCCCCAGGTTTGTGCGTGCCGCCTCGACGCGGCCAGGCCGTCGAACAACCGCCGGAGCAGGCCGGACACCGCGCAGCGCACACAGGTCACAGAGCAGCAACAACATCAGTGTAGGGCCAGGAGCGAACTTTGCGATGCAAAATCTCAACGATCGTTCGATCGTTTCGCGAACCGTAAACTCTGGTATGATCACAATATAACCGTCTTTAATCCCTTTTAATTGGTTCAAGTTTTAGTGACCCAAAACTCGAGAAAGATCGAGTTGAAATTGCCGAAAAAACTGTCAAAACAGGACAGTTCATAGCAGTCCAACTACTCTAGTTCGCGGCCAGTTTTCTCCTAACCCATATATGATTTCAAAAATCTATTTGAAGACACTTATAGACAATATATAAGAGATGGAAACCCTTCTTTTAGTTTCCACATTCATGCATTGTGTGCCGATTAATCAGTCCCCAAAGATTAAGAAAATATGTTTTAAAATATTAAAAATCTAGAAAAATCTCTCGATACGACGTGCGTCCTGCCAATCCGGACAACGTGGTCGTGAACCGAAAGCATCGAAAGGTGCGTAATGGCTTGGCTTCGTGGACGTGTGGGCTTTGATAGAATTCAAATTGTTCGCGTGTGCGCGACGAATTTGATGCGTATCCGTCAAAATTCACCGTATTGGTCCCTTTGCACAAACTCCAATTACTTTGTGCACGCTAGTCAGATCGAGACGAAACTTGCGCCAGCAGGAGCGTATCATTTTCTGGTCCTGTATGCCAAGTTTGGTCCAATTCTGAGACAGTTGATTGGATCGCCGTTTCGCGGGTCCCACGATCCAATTCAACGGGCAATTTTGTGCACGGTCCGCCGGAATCCAGCTCTGGACATACGGTTGGATTCGTATCAAAAAACTGGATCCGTAGACATGTAGTTTGACGACTTTAGAGACCGTTGACTCTGGCATGCTTTTCGGTACAAAGCGGGTCCAACGACGGACACTATTTTGACCCAAAATTATCATTTTGCCCCTATGTCCATAATTGGACTTAAGGACAGACAATCCTAGCTATTTTGACTATTCTGAGAACAATGGTAATGTTTATTTCAGATCCGGAGACTGTTGTACGGGTTTTGACTATTATGGCACATTGAGTGGTTCAGATTGTCGGTTTCACCAGCAGAGGACCCCAGGCGAGTACATTTTATTATTTGTTTTCAATATTGATCTTTACTATACATCAGTGTTTAGTCGATAGAGATATGATTTCAGTTTTCTGTTGATTTTGTTCCTTGTTGTGTCGGGAGGTGAAGTACCAACGATCGATGTGTGATCTGACTTTAGACCGTGTAGATCGTGTAGACCGTGTTTATTATTGTATTTATTTCTTGTAGATAGTGTAACTTTAGATCGTGTAGACCGGGTTTATTATTGCATTTAAAACTGTGTAGTTCGTGATTATTTTTTGTAGACGGTGTTCTTTATTGCAATATTTTTGTAGACCGTGTAATTGTAGACCGTGTAACTGTAGACCGTGTAACTTTAGACCGTGTAGACCGTGTCGCATAATTGTCCCGAGACCGATCACATATCAAAGGTACTTCAGTGGGTCAGTTGGTGAGTATTTATTGCATTTTATTTTCTGTTCTTATTATTCAGTTTTATTGTCTTTCTTTATTTTATTTATGAATCATATGTCTAAAGGCTAACCTCTGTAGTATAGTCATTTTCATATATTGGAACTGCATTCGGTGAATTGTACTCGTTTCATTCCTGACTGAAAACCAATATTTTTTAGGTTAGCCGTGGATTCACTTAGCATGGGAGTTATGGGTGTACTTGTAGACGAAAAGCCTAGAGACTAGCTAGATAGCTGAGTTGTAGTCATTTCAATATTTGTACAAGTTTATATTTTCTGGAAATGTAAAACTTGTGAATATTGTAAGTTAAATTAATTATGTGAATGAGCATTATTTATGATTTGATCTTCATGGCAGTGACAGCGTTCTACCGCCGACACTGCGGCGTAGGCTGGCTTGGACACATCTCGTATCCGTTTAAAAAAATTGGGTGCGGGTTGTGACAGAATTAGAATAGTTATCTGAAGTTATCCCTACTCCTAGATAATTTGTGATGGAAAACATTATATTTTTTTGAAAAAGATTGAAACAAAAGCAAAGATGATATGTTCAAAACCTTCCCAAGATACAGTCTGATAATCATATGGTCTGTCCAAATTATCGTACTCCTTCTAGGTCAAACCCCCAGCAATCAAGGTCGAGAAAATTCTATCTAAAGCATGTAAAACATGATTCCTACTGGTCGTGATATCGTCTCGAATAGGTCACTATACTATCTATCACAGCACAAAACATCCTGATATGTACTAATGGAATACACAACAAGATGGAAAAGGACATGAAGGACAGACCTGCTAACTCGTCACTCATAGCGTCGGTCTCCACAACCGTCAGTGCAAAAGCCCTGCCCCTCTGGAGTATATCCCTTTGATGGTGCGGGGCATGGTGCTACGCTACAGGTGGCCTAACTCCCTCTATATAATCTATGATACTCAAGTGACATCCACACTAATATTCTACTCCATCATACTAGGCCACCATCTATATGGTATTTATTCTGCAATCTGATAATCATACCTGTCTATCCAGAACCATGTTACCAAAATCCTGGTTATGCCAGTAAGTACAACAGTGATAATCCATAGAGTTCGCAACTAAGGTACATACCTCTAGAATCATGGTATTTAAAATTTTTGCATTGTCGCTAGTTTGGCTGCAAAAAATTTAAATTCCCACACCCGAGAAATACATCCAAAATCAGACTTTATCTCATCGCCAAACCAGCTAATATGGCTGTAGAAGACTCTAGATTCTATGACTGAGGTAACCTAGCCCACAATGTTATCTTGGTAGAAATCAAGTCAATAATGAATACCAAGAATCAAATTCAACGATGAACAAGAAAGTAGACAGAAACTGTCGAAATCGAATTTCGAGATAGTTTATAATGAGATTCTCAAGGGTCATCCCAAGAATCTTCTCAAGTAGTCCTAATTGTGATTGAGTAACCTCTCTGCTAAAGCCTATTCCTTAGTTTCTATCGCAGGCGCGCAGTAGTACAACTAATCGTTGTACTACCACGACATCACACTAATACGACTCTCGACATGCATGTGCCACCACTAAAAATGTGTCACGATCTGCATCCTATGTAAGGGCACAATACGTAACAGCGCCCAGCCTACGTCACAGAATCGACGATAGAACGCTGTACAAGGTTACCATCTAAACGATAACTCACGCAATTATATAATGTACTTGTCAAAACTCAACTCCGAACGGAGGACAAGTATAAGATATGATAATACTCAATCACAGTCTAAGCACGATAAGATAACACAGAATCACAAAGCTATACTAACTCCAAACTCCAACAACTGATATAAACTACTAAAATAATAATATCTCAAACAATCTCAAAACAAAGTCGTGATCTCAACTCATTACAATACAAGTTCAAATGAAAGTCTAATGCAAGTCTACTAACCTAATCTTCCGATCACTCCTGAGTATCGGGACCAAAGGTAGCTATACCGTCTCCGGATCCCAAGCAAGTAGGGCAAGTTTGCTCAAGGCAACCATCTGTAATATTTTTAACAGGTCCAGTCAGGACAGGAACGAGCACAATACATCTCATGCAGTTCATATCATGACAGAAAATGTAAGCATGCTATAGAGTAAGATACAAGAAACACTGAAAAATATACATGAAGTAAAAGAGGTGACTGTAAGAAATATCTACTATAAGTAAAGAACTATCAGTGGCTAGTGATGTAGAGCACAAGATAGACATGTGAACGGCTTAAATTTGTACATGATTACACTAAAGAGTTTGTACATGATTACACTACTTTGAAATTATTCACATAACTATTTATACTCCCCCGTACCCCCAATCAATACACAAAGATCCAGACAAGTTATGTTATTGCATATGATTTCACATGGGAGCCCATAAATGGGTGCACATGAAGTATACATGGGGGCTCTGTGAACATGAGAGTACATAAATCACAAGAGTGCACATGAATGATGAAAGCACATGAATACATGATGTACGTGAAAAGCACATGACATGACGTATCTCGATGCTCCCGAGGGGGATAATATCTCATGAAAAGATCCATATAGTACCAATCCGTGTTAACAATGTGACAACATCAAGTAAAGTAATCTAGAGCAAGAATATAAATTCTCACCTGATATCCTGAGTATCTAATGAGTATAGATGTCCAGACAGAGTAGATGAGTCCTAATTAGAGCAACACAGGTCACAACATGTCCAGAATGGTAATATTAAAGATTAAAATACATTTTACATGATGTCTAGGTCATTCTAGACTAAAGTCTACTCTTGGTCAACTCTGGTCAATAATCTAGTCAAACTAGTATAACTAGTCGTGGTCAAACTAGCTAGGGTTTGGTCAACAATGGTCAAACTAGTCTAGGTTAGTCAATTCTAGGTCTAAACAAGTCTATGGCCTAAAAAAATATACTAGTACTATTGCTATCTAACACATAGCCTAAATCAAGACACATAGCTAAACCACATAGCTAATAAGGCACACAAACTTAGTTATAATATAAATTACATATATCACATATATCCTTACCCATATAGTTCCATCCTAACACATACATATAGATATCATATATCAAGTATATACATATCCTCACTATGAACCACAACCTATATTTATATGCTCTCATAATATATAGATACTATATAACCCAAAAATATATATCCTATCTATATAACCCTTTTACAATCTAACATCACCTACTCAACTCAAACACTTAGACACTAACCCACTAACACTAGGATACCATATCAACCTTGGTCATATTGGCATCCCAAAATCAATACCTTGGTCATAAGGTAAACTAGTCATTTACCTTGAAGGTAAAGGTAATTCATATTTATCTTAATATAGTAACTTGGTATCATGAGATAATAAGATACCCCTCAAATATCTAATTAACTATCTAATGTACTAACATAACATCTTAACTAATATCTAACATATAACCTATAGAGACTAACTTGCTAACCTACCAATATTTAGAACTAACATAACCTACTAACATCTCAATATTTAACATACTAGATATCTAACATCAAACTATCTAACAACATATCAAATATCTAACAAAATACTAATCTCTACTATCTAACTAACACTTATACTAACAAATATAACTTTCACTAACATATAATAAACTCTTATATATCTAACCCTCTACTAACCAACATCTAACAAACATACTAACATATATAACTTACACTAACATATACAACTCTAACATATCTAATCCTCTACTAACCAACATCTAACAAATATACTAACATATATTACCTAACAATAATATATATATGTACTATATTATACATATACTCGACAACCTATGATACCAATATTCACTTAATATCTATACATAGGCTCGTAGGTTACACAAAATGTCTATATCATATAGTCACTCTTCCACCTAAAATCAATACTGTACCAATTGGGTCTTTACTAAGTTCTAGAATTAAAGTATGTTGTAATCCTTCGTATTAGCTTTTCGAAACTGTAGGTCCTAAAAAATCAAAAAGTCAAAATCAAGAAATACAACTTTCAAATGAACTGCGCAGACATCAGATTGCGCATCAATCAGATTGTGCACACTCGACTGCGCACATTTTCAACTGCGCAGGCTGACGTGGCAGTGTCATTATTATCTGACAAAATCAAATCTTTCTGACAGCTGACAGCACAAAGAACGTGGAGTCTGTTCGTTTATTATGCCGCACAGCGCTCGAGGACAGCTGTACATGCAGCGCAATCCATGCTAGCGCAATCTATCTCAGCACAATTCGTCTCTGCGCAATGTGAAGTCAGCACAATTCATGTGGCGCACTTCATTCTGACAAAAGTACACGTGGCATTCATGCCATCAAATGCTCGTTACGTGGCAACCGTCTTCACACGATCATGCACATTTCAATCAAATGATGCCATGTGTCCAAGACAGTTGGCCCATGACCAGACAACTGCCTGCGCAGTCTGATGCTGCGCAATCCAGTTCCTGCACAATCCAGCTTACGCCATCCAAATAACTGAAAATTAGTTATTTCCAGAACTCTATAAATAGAGTTTCAAGTCTCCATTCAAGGGGAACACAGATCATAAATCAGAGATCAGACATTAAAGTTCAGAGGGTTCAGGAGTTCTTGCCCAAGTGCTGTATTCTTCCGAGGCTTTTGCCTTCAAGTCAACTTCAGAGGCTACAGTCTTCAAAGTTCACATCGTCCAAGGGATAAAGCAATCGTCTTCTAGATTGGATTCCTACAGTTGTACCTTTCCCAGAATTCTTGTAATCTTTTACAAAGTTTGTATCAATAAAGTTTCATACTTTTGTTTTTGCAAACAAAATGGCGACTCTGCTGGGGACGACTTTCTCCTCCGACGAGGAAGTGACAACTCAATGTGACGTAGCGTCTATCGGGAAGACGCAGAAGACTCTGGTTGTGAAGGTCAACCAGACAGCCTATGAAGCTATGATCAACTCGAAGACCACTCCTCGTACTGCAACCACTTCTGCTACGAGTAAAGTGTGCCCAGTGTGGGTCTCTAAGACTGCTGTACAGTCCATCCACTCTGTCAGCAAGACTGCTGTGCAGTCTGCCAAGAAGCCTGCTGCGCAATCTGCTGCACAGTCTACAGTTGTTGCCACTAAGACTGTTGCACAATCTGTCTCAACTACTCATGCGCAAGCTGTTGCTGTCAGTGCACAGAAGACTTCTTATGTTGCCTTGTCAAAGCATAAGACTCCTCTGCCTCTGGCGCAATTGGCTGCCCATCTTCCTGCACAAACTGATGCTCCAGCAACTAGAGTGTATCCTAAACACTCTGTCGCCAGAACTTCTGATGCACAAACCACAGTGTCTGTAGCCAGAACCAAAAAGTTCTCTATCAAGGACTCTCCTGCGCAACTTGTCAGTGCGCCATCCACCCATGCGCAAACCATGTCTGCGCAATCCAAGAAAGACAGTCTTTTGGCTAATCTTTCTTTTCTCACAACAAAGGGAAGAGTGCTACTCCTCTCCACCACCCTGCTGCTCCTGCATAATCCACTGGGGGTAGTCTTTTGGCTATTCGCCTCCTTTCCAGAACAAAGAAAAGGCCCTTTGGTCTTTTCTCAGTCTTCTTCGGTTTTTACCGTTGAAGATCAACCTGAATGTGCTCCGGCATCAGTCAGTACAAAAACTCTGTCAAATAAGGATTCTTCTCTCTATGTTAAAAAACTTGTACTGATCAGAGAGGTATTCTGCCTACTCCGATAGTAGAATTCCAGGATCTTCCAACCCTCAAATCTCCCGTTCAAGACAAGAAAAACTGCTGGTGTCTCAGACAGAAACCCCTGGGGGTGAGTTTGCTGATTTAAGAACATATTTCAATCGACCAGCTTCGGTAAAACGCAAACAGCCAATGTCGAAGACCAAACATCATCAGAAGCAAGCTTCCAGGATCAGAAATCCAGACACTTATGCTAATGAAGTAAGCACTTCTTTGTACACTCAGGGGACAAAACATTTGAAGAACCGGAACTATGTTCCGAATGTTATCAAAGAAACATCCTTCGAACCTTTTCGTCCCGTTGCTGATCTCCGAGAACACCTCAAGCAAAGGCGGGACAACACTTCAACACTTTCAATTCAACCAAGTGATCATCATCACTGCAATCACAAAGTTGTTATTAAGTGTTGTCAAACAACAAGTCGATCTGTTTTCGATCGTCTGAACTTTCCTAACTCTGAACCTATGTCTGAAGATGAAGACGAGGTTTTGTACGCCTCCGTCAACATGACTTCCAGAGACACTGGGGGTAGGAAGTGCTCTAAGCACGGGAAGCATCGCAAGCCAAGCCAACGGTACTTGGATTTACTCCAAGAATCCTCTGAAGGAGTATTCCGACATACCCGTTCCCGAAGCCGAGACACAATCGGTCAAAGGAATCTTCAAGATCCTTCTGGTCATTTTCTTCCTTTTTACTCAGGAGATGATTCTTTCTCCGACTATGATGCATACAGCGAAAGCTCAGAACAGACAGTATCTTCCACTGTACCCAGGGAAGTGACAGCTTATGTTGTCAATGAAGATCCCGATGCTTCAACTTCAGCAAATTAAGAACAGCGAATTGCTGCACTTGAAGACAAGCTAAAAACCATGGCTGAAATGGTTGTTAGTATACATTCTATCATAGTGGCATAATATGCCACACCACCGACCGTACCTGCTGTGAGTCCGGAGATCATAACATTTTCGGTACCTGTCAATGCTGGGTTGGGGGTGGTGTCTCCTCAAATGCCTCCTGTACAAGTACAAGTTCAAACTACACCTAGTCAGTCAGGGGCTGGGGGTAGTGCTTACAAAGCTGTTCCTCCTTCTACCACTCTGACTCAACCTGCTCCTTCTTCATCATTTGAGGACGCCAATGAAGCTGTCAAACTCTTGCGAACCCAGTTCGAAGCCTTCAAAGAGAAAGACAACTTGCAAAGATTGGGGATCAAGCAGCCCTATCCAGTTGAATGGAAGGAAGTCTCGTTCCCGCCAAAGTACAAGATTCCAACGATCTCTTTGTTTGATGGCAGTACTTCTCCTAGTCAGTTCATCAACCACTTTGAGGTTATGACTGTCCAACTTCAACCAAATACGCTCTTCTTACTAGAGTATTCGTCGGTTGTTTAGCCGGCGTAGCATACGATTGGTATAGAAGTTTGCCTGATGGTTGTATCACCTCCTTCTCTGGCTTAAAGCAAATCTTCTTAGAACGATTTTACGAGGGGATCAATGACATGACTATGTCAGCCCTCAATAAAATCAAACAAAAGCACAATGAAACCGCTGAGAGTTTCATCGAAAGATTCCACCGAGAAGCCCTGAAAATGCCTCCAGGAACTCCGGCTGCTGTCACCATAGACACCTGCAAGGCAAATCTTTTGCCTATCATCAGCATGTGGACAGGGTCTTCTCAATTCCAAGATTGGCCATCTTTCATTGTCAACGCTAAAGCCGCTGAAGTTAGCGCCGACAAATTCAAGCAGCTAGGGTACAAATGTCTAACCTCGACCGGGATGAACATCAAACATCAGGTGGTGGTAATCGCCAGAATAACCGCAAACCAAAAGAAACTTTGAACATCAATTTGAATAAGAACAAAGAATCTTTGGCGGTTAACGTAGCTCCTCCTACGTCCACTTCTACACCTTCAGCACCTCCACCGAGAGAACCTCGTCCCAAAGTGGAGTATTCCTTTGACGAGAATGACACTGCTAGTATCTTTGATTGCTTACTCAAAAGCAATAAAATTCAACTTCCAGATCCTAAGAAGCCCGATAAAGTCAAACTTTGAACATCAATTTGAACAAGAACAAAGAATCTTTGGCGGTTAACGTAGCTCCTCCTACGTCCACTTCTACACCTTCAGCTCCACCGAGAGAACCTCGTCCCAAAGTGGAGTATTCCTTTGACGAGAATGACACTGCTAGTATCTTTGATTGCTTACTCAAAAGCAATAAAATTTAACTTCCAGATCCTAAGAAGCCCGATGAAGTCGGTAAGACTGATCATCCCAAGTACTGTGTCTATCACAGGTTCATCGGACATCCCACTCGAGCATGTTATGTGCTCAAAGGCAAAATCCAGGAGCTGGTTAACGCTGGCGTCGTCACTCTGTAACAAGACGAGAAGACTGTTACTGCAAATATGGTATCAGTTCAGTTCGGTGATTTTCCACCTCAGATGGTGCAACATGGTGTCATTCCTATCCCCAAGGCTACTCTTGAGATTGAGAATCTCCCTCCTCCACAAAGTGAAGGTCTCGTCCCCTTGTCTCTTGACAATGGCGAGATTATGTGGATTCATCCGGATCTTGCTTCAGAGTTCGAAGTTCCCTCTTTCTCCAGAAGAAGATCGCTCCAAGGGCAAGATAAAGATTTGCAATATGGTGTCTTTTGACCCCATAGTTGATGAAGAAATCTTGCTAGGCACCAGATCAGGGAAAGCCTATCCGAAGGATTATCCCGAAATTCAAGAGAATCCTGTTTCTTCTTCTTCTGAGCCTGCTCCAGTGCAGTCTGCTTCTATTGAGGATGTTCCTACTGCTTTCTCACCGGTTGTGATTGTTTACCATTAAAATTGTTTTGATTGAAATTTTAATACAAACAGAACAGTGATACAATATAGGACTTAGATGTAGTCCTAGGAGTACACTTTTGTTTAAGCTGGGTCCTTAGTGCCAATGGAGCGAGTGGTAATACGTTGACTCCGTTGACCGGCTGACGACGGTTATCGGTTCTCTGAAGGTCTTGATTGCTCTGGGTGCTGGAGCTTGCTGAGAGGAGGAAGACGTTGAGTGTCTAGAACTGCCTCTCCGGTGATTCTCTGTTGTGGATTCTTGTGAGTCTTGTGTGTTCTGAGTCTCTGTCCGTGTGTGAAGGAGATGATCCTTCTATTTATAGTTT